>VDFB02266688.1:0-23763 GCA_007258455.2 Sequoia sempervirens | reverse complement strand
TTTCAAGTAAATATAGGTTCTTTGTAGTTTTCCTATGACGATTTTATCTACAATGTTGTTGTTACTAACATCATGATCAATAGGAATTGGCACTAGGAGGAAATATTTGTTGTTCTTTTGGTTTTGTTAGGTTTGAAATTGCATTATTGTAGTCACTAGATCTTGTTCTGGTGATCCTTGTGTGACTTTGGTCGAGCTTCATGTTCGAACGTCGTCTAAACCTCAAAAGTCTTGAAGTGTAAGTGCAAATTTTCAAAATCTGACTGCTTTTATACCACTATCGCATCCCATAGTGATGAATTTATTTAAGGTAGAGTCATCGGTCCAATTTTCTGTATATAATGATCTCAAAAAAAATCCTGACAAGTTGTGTCCTAAGTATTATCTTCACAAAGATGCAAAAGAACATATCAGTATCTTTAAGGATACATGTTTTAGAGCAAGGATTAAACATGAAGACGTTGTGTGTAGGTTGTTTCAGTATACCTTAAGTGATGAAGTTTACCAGTGGTATATCAACCTACCTCATAACTCAGTTAGATCATGGCAAGATATGGAAAGTCAATTTTTAGCTAGATGTAAAACACGACTTGATCCCACCTTGTTATATCATCAATTTTTTCAAATCAAGAGGTTTGATGGTGAACCTATAACTGATTTTAATGACAAGTTTCAAAAGGCTTATTCTAGGTTACAAGAACCTTATGTAGTGGATAATTTTTCTACCATTACGATTTATTATATGGCAGTATATCTTTAATTGTTGTGTTTGTGAAAAGAAGGGAAAATCCTCCCATTACTTTACCAAAAGCCTATGCTGAAGTCGTAAGTGTAAACTTAGAAATGAAACATCTTGGAAGTGGATCATCTACAAATGGTAGGAATGGATTGAATAATTATCTTGTCTCAAGTGTTAATGGAGTCCCTTTAAATCATACAATGACTCCCAATTCTTTTTCTTCAGTGGTCCAGAATGGGAATTTTCCTTAGAATACTTTCTTTCAACTAGGAAATAGTTAAGCTTTAGTCCCTTACCTTGGTCCAGTTATCATAGAGTTACATCCTAATAGAAATTCTTTCTTCTCACAGTCTCAAGAGAGTCAAAATTTAAAATTCTAGATGATAAGGAAGAAAATAGAGAAATCATAGCTAAACTCAAAAGATTAACCACAAAGGTTATGCAATTAAAAAATTAAAAAAATTATTCTCAAAATAACAATCAAAAATTTCAAAGTCTAGCATACAACACTCCCAGACCACCTAGACCTTGGAGCATATGACTGGATAATGAAGGAGTATCCACACCTTTAGATAACATTAATCCCTTTGAAGATAGATCCACGCCAAAGGTGAATTTACCTAACCTTGTGATGAATAACTAGTGTAGAATTCATAATACAAATGTTCATTCTAAAGTGGGCTATCCATAGTTTAAAACTAGTTCAAATATTTTTCCAGTTGCTACACACTACAACAAATAGTGTGACTCTTATCCTCCTAAGGGAAATGAACTACTTCTAGTAGGATATGATTTTTCTTTGGTCCTTGAAAGTTATGAACATGTTGAGTCTCCTATTGTTGTTAGGAGTCATACTCATGAATATGAAGGAGACAATTCAACCATGACTTTAGAGACTTATATGTTTCCTTATCAAGATGAAAATGAACCTCAGGACGAAGTTGATGAAATTCATGCTTTTCAACAATAATAGAAAGGACATAGTTATAACCTAAGAAGTAACACAAATGGTGGAAATAAATTCAATGGGCCACTGACCACATCAATTCCACCCAACTTCAACACTCCACTAGATGATAAATCAAGCAATACTCCAGGGTTACCCAAGGTGACCTTTCAATATAATTCATCAAATGTTTTGTGAAGTGAAAAGGTAGATTCTGCCGATCAAAAAAAATTTACTAATTATTTAGCGGAAGAAATCAAGGAGGTAAAAATCAGCCTTTCTTTATCCGATTTGCTCAAAACGCCTATAGTTAGGAAATATTTCTTGAATACATTAGAATATATTCCAAAAGAAAGAAAATTTAGAGAATCTAAGGTGAAAGATCATTTTGCTTAGGAAAAAGATAAAAACATTGTTCCTATGGTGGATGTGCAAGTATCCTTTTATAAAGGAAAAATAGACTCCTCACCATTCTTACTCACACTAAGGATATTTGGTAAAAATACTCATAATTGTTTAGTAGACTTAGGAGTGTCTACTAATGTGATTCCTTTGTCCATATGTCAAACACTAGGTCTAACTCTGACGAGTTCTCTAAAGAAAGTTACTGAACTTAACAAAACTGAAGTAAATGTAGTTGAGGAGTTAACAAATATTCATATGTAGTTAGCATCGAATCCTAGGATTTAGTATTATATAGACATTTAGGTTGTTGAGACACCTGATAATTATGGTATGATATTGAGTAGGGATTAATCAAAGACTTTGAATGGATACATGGCCACAAACTTTGGTGCAGGGCACCATAGGTCCTATTATGAAAATGTTGCAAAGAGTTAGATGTTAGGTCTTTTTGTTCAAGTAATAAGGTAATAAATACCACTTGATATGATTTTGGAGTCCATTTAGGTTTTTTGTAGTTGTTTTCAAGTCATTTTGAGTCAATTTGGTAAAGGTGCAAAAATTGTAAAAAAAGTTGCCTCGTAACTTTTGCATTTTGATGTAAAAGGGAAGTTAAATGGTCAAGACATTTAAAATATTGTTAGAGCTAGTTGTTTTGGTTGGTTTTTTATGTGTAATGGTTAAATACACCATTTAAGGGTTGAACCAAGGTTCTGGGAGTTGATTTGAGGATTGAAATTCAATAAAAGCTCTATTTTTTTGTGTTTAAAAGACCAAATTTGCTGCTACAGACCTTAATATGGCCTTCTACGGCTTGTAAGTGCTAATTTCTAAGTTTTAATTTATGGAGGAGTGAATCACCTATCATTTTCATTTTTTTCATCCATTTTAATCAATATTTGAGTGACATATAGCACTTTTTCTAAAACCTTTCCTTGAAACCCTAATTTTGAAGGTTTGATTGAAGAAAATGGATTTGTGAGCCATTCCACCCCATAGAAAATTCTCTAAATTGGTGGTATGGAAGATTTAGGTTTAGGTTTTCTTTCATGTGGTTTGTAGGAGTAGGGGTTGAAGATGAAGGCCTTTTGGTTGATGCCCTAGGTAGTGAAACTTCATGTTTTAGTGTAAAAAGGTGATTAGAACCCATTCTAGGTGATGGGAATTGTTTTTATAGACTTAATATGAAATTTTTGAAGCTTTGATATGAATATTGGAGACCTAGGTTTTGAAATTATTGTTGCCACCCTTTCAAACTAGCCTAATGAGGCCATTGTTCAAGTGTGGTAGTCAATTTTTGGAGGACACTTTCTAAAACAACCCCAACTTATTTCATAGTATGTTATATAAGCCCTTAATGGGTACTCAAATATATGTTTATATTTTTGATGTCTCACTTATATGAAAATCTTGACCCATTTTTTTTAACTTTATTGTCTTATAAGGTTTGAACCCTATTTGTGAAGGAAGTGTGAACAAAGTCTACAGTATGAGGTTCGAAAGACATTTTTAGGTCCTACCATGTAATTTTCAATCTACCAAGGGTGTCCCATAGGTTGGATAGAGGTCTGGTTGAAAAAATCCACATTTGGCATTTTGTAACATTGTTAGGTGCATACTTTGTATGTGTAACCCTTGAACTTGGGTAGAGTGTATGTTGAAACTTTGTCAAGTGGCTTGTTGAGGAATCCATGTCTTATTGAAACTTTATTTATATTTTGATTGCTTCCATTTTCTCTGCATCAAACTTCACATATGTGGTTACCATGGAAATGAGTTCCTAATCAAATCAAAATTGAGAGAGAACCATGTATGAAATACATGATCACTGATTACAATAAAAAAAATGAAATTCTATATATTGATAAGAATTAGGGGTTTATAAAATTTGAAACTCAAGAGTTAAAATAAAAGTAGTATGCATATGCAATGTTGAAGAGCGTAATCAAATAACTCTTGGAACTAATGTTTTAATTGAATCGGATTATGATTCTTCTTCTAAAGAAAATATTCATTATGATAAATTTTGGAAGAACATTGCTACAAATGGTCGAGAGAGCGGGAAAATAAATAAAATCACTAAATAGCTTTTTGGTGTAGGATTGGTGCAGGTTGCACAATTTTGCACATTCAAATGACAGTTACATGATGTGCTTGGAAATCACTCACAAAAATGAGAGCTAGTATTGTCTAGAACATGCTAAGATCAAAAGGTCTAAACCAGAAATACAAAGAGATAAAGTACAGGTTACGTAGACCAAAAATGTTAATTAAAAAACTCTTAAGAATGGTAAGTTTACAACTATTGATGATCAACCCTAGGTCCTTAGGTTTGGTGGATCTAAACAAAAACAAGGAATTGGACTTGGAGTTAAGCTCATCAGTCCACAAGATAATTTTTTCTTGCTCCTTATCAATTGCAATTTCAATGTACTAATAATGTGGTAGAATACAAAGCCCTAATCCATGGTTTGATGCTTTGCAATCAAGAAAAAAATAAAAATTTTAAAGGGTTTGGTGATTTTAAATTGTTAGTCGGACAAGTTCGATAGCATTATGTATGTCATTATAAGCGATTGTCTAGTTATCGACATAGAGTGGGATTTAATAGAAGATTTTGATGTTTTAAACATTAATCACATTCCATGAAGATTTAATCAAAGAGCTAATGCTTTAGTGATGCAGAGCAAGATGGAGGAACAATCAACCAAGCTTTGAAAACCAAACACCAACACAAAAATCAAATAACTAGCACAACTTCCATAGGGTCAGCTCTATGGCTTTCCAATTCACAACTGAGCAATTGAAAGACCAATTCCTCAAAGAAAACTGTAAGAGCACCCACTGATCATCCATATTCCATCAAAAAGACATTTCCAAGTTTACAAGTAAGATTCATTTGTCAAAACATAGAAAAACATTAAGTCACCGTATCCAAGGGCTAGTAGAATTAGTCCACTTTTACAAACAAAGTGTCTCTTAAACTGCTCTTCACCTTACCAACTCTTGGAAAGTCACAAATTGTGGCACAAAACAAAAGAATCTCTGATCAAAACCTCCATGTTTCCCTTCTATACTGCTGCTCCAACAAACCCTCCTTTTCCTTCCTAAAAACTAGGGCTTATTGAAAGTCCTATGCCCAGATCACTTGCAGACCTAAAACCACTTGAATGCTTCTAATTTCAACCTGCACATGCTCAACACATCTTAATATTTGACTGCTCTCACATTTTGCACATACTTCCTTTGTAAACCACCTAATTTTCCACTCTTTTCACCCCTTTTACCATAGGGTTTCTAGCTTCCTCACACAACCAGTCACTTACAGCCACTCAAAACTTCTAGATAGAATCAAATACACCTACCAAGGCATTCTTCTAGGGTTTCTACCCAGATTACATTCCCTATAGACCTTTTCACTTACTCTAGCCTTGACTCCAAGGCCCAAAACTCAGCCTTTGCAACAAGGCAGTCTTGTTAATCTATTTCAAATAATCTTCCACCACAAGGAGGCTCATACTTACATTTTCCCTACTTTACATAGGCCCATCCCTCTGAGTTACAGCCTGCACAGAAGGACGAATGGCCCTTCAACTCACATTTGACTTCAAAACCCTACCGCCCCTGTTTCAGACCAGTCAACAGCAAATTCACTTCAATAGGCTTGTTTCACAATAATAACTCTCAAGAAACAATAGAAAATAATGACAACTCTATCCTCTGATGAATTTAAGGTATTTCAAGGTTTGACTATGTTGTACAGAGCCGTACACAGGCCAAGAAATGAAAGAAAAACCAGAAAATAACTGGAAAGTGGAACTTTATTTTAATTTTCTCTTTTCAAAATGCTACAACCAACCTCTCTCAAGCTTTCAAGAGGCCATTTACACATTTCCCAATCCAAACCACCCTTGGAACGCCTATAACTGACCACAAACTAACTTAACCCTTACATTGCTTAATTTTGCCTTGTTTGACAATTTGTTAACAATAAACACAATATAATGCAACCTTTTGCACTTTTGGCACAAATAACCTTAAAAACCCCCCAATTACATGAAAAATAGTCACAAAGACCTTATTTAACATTAATTTACTCAAATGCCCCTAAATTTCTAATGCCTTCCTTCAAAAGATGAATTGTTGAAATTATATGTACTGGGTGCTCCTGCACCATGCACCCTAGCTTGAAAATTCTTCCAAGTCTCTTGGAAGCCTTCACCTGCAACAAAGTTGGATCTCCATCCTCTGATACTCCTTCTAGATGCTTCATCTTGACCTTTGGCTTTGTCTTGTCCATGTGTAGCATTCCCTTGCTTGAATTGATTCCTTGGTTTTGCACTGTCAATCTCAGACCTGCACTTACATACCTTAACCAACTACTCCCAACATTCTCAATATGTTCACACAACACCACACTATATGCTTCACCTTTCATCTTGACTCTTGGCTTAACCTCCATCATCAAAATCATCAAAACAAAGAAATAGCAAACAATCCTCTTCATTCTCTGCCTCTCCATTTTCCTCCTCACAACTCTTCCCAGCTTTCCCATGCTCAAAATAACCTACACAGTAGCATACACAACCCCTATCCAATCCATATTCTCTATTTTCTACTCCATCCCAATTGGAGACTTCCCAAATTCTTTTCCTCTAGCCTTCACTAGGCCATTCACCATCAACTCTTCCTTTCTTGGAAATTCACTTATCCATTTTACTTGATCTTCTTCATCATTCAAAGTGACTGCACCTTTCTCATTAACTTCACACTCTCCTACAAACTCACTCACTGCCCCTTCTTTTACCTTATCTTCTTCTTCTTCCAATAAGTCTTCATGAGCATCCTCAAAGACATCTTCCTCTTCCTTCATCTTCTCTGCACCTTTAAGTTCCTTGACATTTAGGCTTTGCATCAGTACCATTATCTTATTGACCTCTGTATCCTCTGTCACACAGTCCACTGTATTCACAATCTCTATCTTCTTATCACTTACATCTGTTGTTAAGGGACACTCCACTACCCCAATCATGATCTTGTTATAATCTTCAAGCCTTTCATGGCTTTCTCCAACCTTCCCACCTGTCTTGTCTACATCTCTTCTTTCTCCTTTAACATTCTCAGCCTTCAAAACTTCCCTGTCATCAGATCTTCTGCCCTGCTGCAACTCATCTTCTTTGTTATCAGACTTTTGTGGCTCCCCATTACCCTGTCCATTTAGTAGACATTGCTTCTCACCTTTATAGACCTCACTAGGCCTTCCTTGGCTCTCCATTGATAACTCTCCTTCATTCTTATTCTTTTCTCTTAGAGGGATCTCTGCCCCAAGTGCCTTCTTCTCACAATACTCTGTCTCAGCTTCTTGTACCACTGTACTTTTCATAGGTGTCTGCCCTAGAACACCATTAACCTTCAATGAACAAACTTCTTTATGTCCTTTATCTTCAACACAACCTTCAAGCTTACCTTTCTCTTTTAAGGTCATTTCACCCTTGACCCTTTCTTTCCCATCACCTTTCACACACTTTAACTTTGAATCTTCCTCTGCTCTTATTGTCTTAGTAATCTGTTTACATGTGGTGGCTACAACTTTGTCTTTGTCTTCTTCACACTCTCTATCCTTATATTGTGTCATCAAAGTCTTCTCATCTCTGACCTTCACTTCCCTTGTTTCTCTTATGTCTTCAATCTGCACTATCCTTCCCAATGCTTCTTCATGGTGTTTTTCTTTCTCCATTGCAACTATGCTATGCCCTATTGTCTCTTCTAGGTTCCCTCGTTCCTTTTGTTCCATCATCTCTCTTTTTCCACACATCCCTATCCTTCTTTGTGTCCCTTCTTCCTGCAAACAACTCAAACTATACCTTTGCCCATCCTTTTTAATTTCATACACATTAAGCCTCCCATCATGCATAGCAAATCTATCATATTGCCAAACCCTTCCCAGTATCAAATGACAATCCTTTAGAGGCATAATATCACATAATATAACATCTTTATAAGGACCAATTTCAAAATCTACCAATGCTTGCTCTCTAACCACAACATGCTGACTATCATTTACCCAGTATGCCCTATAAGGTGATTCATGTTTTAACTTTGTCAAATGCAATTTTTCAACCATTTCTTCTGAAACAACATTACTCAAGGAACCTGAATCAATCATTACTTTACAGATCTTACCTTTGCATTTTCATCTGGTCTGGAAGGTAGCATGTCTCATTTGTCCTTCTTTCTCATCCAACCTTTTGAAGTGCATAGTGCCTTGTATCTTCCAATGCTTCTCCTGCAATCTTCAAGTGTTCTACTTCCTTGCTCTGATACCACTATGATGCAGAGCAGGGTGGAGGTACATTCAACCAAGTTTTGAAAACCAAACACCAATTCAAAATCAAATAATTAGCACAACTTCCATAGGGTCAGCTCTATGGCTTTCCAATTCACAACTGAGCAACTGAAAGACCAATTCCTCAAAGAAAATTGTAAGAACACCCACTGATCATCCATATAACATCCATATTCCATCAAAAAGACATTTCCAAGCTTACAAGTAAGATTCATTTGTCAAAACATAGAAAAACATTAAGTCACCGTATCCAAGGGCTAGTAGAATTAGTCCACTTTTACAAACAAAGTGTCTCTTAAACTGCTCTTCACCTTACCAACTCTTGGACAGTCACAAATTGTGGCACAAAACAAAAGAATCTCTTATCAAAACCTCCATGCTGCCCTTCTATACTGCTGCTCCAACAAACCCTCCTTTTCCTTCCTAAAAACTAGGGCTTATTGAAAGTCCTATGCCCAGATCACTTGCAGACCTAAAACCACTTGAATCCTTCTAATTTCAACCTACACATTCTCAACACATCTTAATATTTGACTGCTCTCACATTTTGCACATACTTCCTTTGTAAACCACCTAATTGTCCACTCTTTTCACACCTTTTACCATAGGGTTTCTAGCTTCCTCACACAACCAGTCACTTACAGCCACTCAAAACTTCTAGATAGAATCAAATACACCTACCAAGGCATTCTTCTAGGGTTTCTACCCAGATTACATTCCCTATAGACCTTTTCACTTACTCTAGCCTTGACTCCAAGGCCCAAAACTCAGCCTTTGCAATAGGGTAGTCTTGTTAATATATTTCAAATAATCTTCCACCACAAGGAGGCTCATACTTACATTTTCCCTACTTTACATAGGCCCATCCCTCCGAGTTACAGCCTGCATAGAAGGAGGAATGGCCCTTCAACTCACATTTGACTTCAAAACCCTACTGCCCCTGTTTTAGACCAGTCAGCAGCAAATTCACTTCAATAGGCTTGTTTCACAATAAGAACTCTCAAGAAACAATAGAAAATAATGAAAACTCTGTCCTCTGATGAATTTAAGGTATTTCAAGGTTTAACTCTGCTGTACAGAGCCGTACATAGGCCAAGAAATGAAAGAAAAACTAGAAAATAACTGGAAAGTGGAACTTTATTTTAATTTTCTCTTTTCAAAATGCTACAACCAACCTCTCTTGAGCTTTCAAGAGGCCATTTAAACATTTTCCAATCCAAACCACCCTTGGAATGCCTATAACTGACCACAAACTAACTTAACCCTTACATTGCTTAATTTTGCCTTGTTTGACAATTTGTTAACAATAAACACAATATAATGAAACCTTTTGCACTTTTGGCACAAATAACCTTAAAAAATCCCCAATTACATGAAAAATAGTCACAAAGACCTTATTTAACATTAATTTACTCAAATGCCCCTAAATTTCTAATGCCTTCCTTCAAAGGATGAATTGTTGAAATTATATGTACTGGGTGCTCTTACTGTTTAGCTACTACTGCCCAGGTGCTCTAGAGCCTAGATGCTTCAAATTTGAGAAGATTTATAGTTGAGCTGGTGCAACTACCTTTGGTTCCTGGCAATGTTACAAATTTGCAGGTGGGTATGTGTAGGATCATGATGAGCCAAAAAGTGGTGATATTATGGGTATGTGTAGGGTATGTGGTTGATGAATTTCTTTTACCCAAAATTGATGAAACGAAAAGAGTTTTTAAAGGAGATTCTTAGTTTTCCACCAATATAAATTATTCTTTACTTTGAATTTAATAAATAATTCTTATTCATTTTCTATTTGAATTACGACTAACGTCTTGATTGATACGCTGATAGAAAAAAATCTATAGCTTTCAAATGGTACATCATTTTGAATCAAAACCACAGCGTCACATTCTATGTTTGCATACTATAGGATTAAAAAAAAATTGAACTTCATGAATTTCGATGAACTAAAGGTGGTCAAACATACAAGTTTTTATATTTTCTTACAGATGTAATAAAAAAATCATAATTAATTATTTACTTGGAAAAAGATTACAAAAAAATATGTATCACATCTAAACATGAGTCCTCTACTTATATTTACAATTTTATAAAAAAATATTATCATTTTATTGTGGTTAGGGTGGTCAAACAAACACCCACTTATTTTTCCCTAAAATTTTGAATACCTCTTGCATTGAAATTTCAAATTTTACTATTTGAATAAGATTTTTTTTTAAATGAACCTAGTAGTTTAGAAACTACATTCAACTTTCCATTGATTCTATTCTTACATGTTTTTGAAATAATATAGATAAAATTATTCAAATTTTACATCACATTGCCTAACTCTTATTTTTGTAAATTTTTTTCCCACTTAAGGGCATAGTTTTCCATGATAATCCTGCACATACCCAGGTGTTTGAAGATGATCGACACATATTGGAATTCATTACTAATTCTGGTATCTTTGAAACACAAATAATTGAAGAAATAGATCGCGTCAATGACAAGATTCAAGATGAAGAATTAGCTCAAGTTAAAGATAACAGTATTTTGAATCATATAATTGAATTGGAGTGACTATTTGATATAGATTAGAGAGTTCAATAGAAAGATTTTCCCTAGAGTGATGGAGGGAAATATGAATTGTACAATTTGCATACTAAAGAAGATCCTAAGAACGTGCTTATAGGAAAGTTGTGTATTGAAGAAGAAAGAAGAAATATCACTCAGGAACTCAGAGATTATTGGAAGGTTATAGCATGGACATATGAAGGTTTGAAAACCTACGATACTTCCATCATTACTCATACAATACCATTAAAGCCTGATGTAAAGCCTTTCTGATGAAGCAGTGAACCATAAATGCACTCTTAGAACCATTGATCCAAAAAGAAGTCCAAAAGCTTTTGTCAGCATGAATATTATTTCCTACTAGACATTCTACGCGGGTGGAAAACTTAGTACCAATCAAGAAGAAGAATGGAGACATACGGTTATGTGTAGACTTCCAAAATCTTAACAAGGCATCTAAAAAAGATAATTATCAACTACCTTCACTAGAAGAAGTGTTATAGATCATCAATGGTTCATAGATGATGTGTTTTTTGGATGGATTCTCTAGATACAATCAAGTAATGGTAGTGAAGGAAGATCAAATGAAGACAACATTCACCATGACGTGGGGAACTTTCTCTTACAAAATGATGCCATTCGGACTGATAAATGTCAAACCTACATTCCAAAGAGCTATGGACTATGATTTTTGAGATTTTATAGGAAAATTTATTATCATCTACATAGATGACCTCACAATATTTTCAAAGAATAGAGGAGATCATGTCCAAGATCTCAGAGCAATATTGCAAAAGTGTGAAACTTATGGAGTTTCACTAAACCCTAAGAAATGTATTTTTGGGGTGATTGAAGGTAAAATATTGGGACACCTTATTTTTGAAATAGTTATTTCAATAGACCTAGACATAGTGAGTGCATTGCTCAGGTTATAGCCCCCAAGAAGTAAAAAAGAATTGAAATCATATTTTAGTATGATGGATTTCGTCTAGAATTTTATCACTGGATCTGCTGAGATAGTAAAACCACTCAATGATATATTGAAGAAAGATGAAAAAATAGAGTGGAAAAATCAAGCTAAGCTCACCTTTAAGAATTTGAAAGTTGTAATTGCGAAAGTACCGGTGCTGGTAAGTGTAGATTATGTTAAATATTTTTATATTTACTCTTATTCTTTTGGTCATACTTGTGCAATAGTACTAACACAGAGGGGCAAGAACAAAGAAGAAAAACCAATTGATTTTATGAGTGCTCCATTTAAAGATTCAAAGCTAAGATAGATGTTGAGAAAAAATCCTTTTCTTTGTTAAAGCAATACAAAAATTCAAGCATTACACTCTTAAGAATATAGTCAAGGCTATTGTTTCAGTTGCTACAGTAAAAATGTTGCTAACACAGAGTGAGCTCAGTGAAAGGAGAGCTAAATGGGTTATGATTTTGCAAGAGTTTCATATAGAAATTATTCCCATGAAGTTGGTTCAGGGACAAGCCCTAGTCAAATCTCTTGCCGATATAGATCCACAAATATCTACCCAACAATATACTCTAGATGTAAAAGATCAAGAAGATTGGTATTAAGATATATGACATTATTTAGTCAGCCATTCTTTACTTGACCATATGAAAAGAAATTAGAGAACAACCCTCAAGATAAAATATCAGAGTTATATGATTAAAGGAGTAGATCTATTCAAAAAAAATCATGAAGGAATTTATCTAAGATGTTTGAATAGACATTGGATGAATGCTAATTGATATTGTGGCATGCAAGGAAAGGTAAATTTTGAGAAACCAAGAACACCTACCAAGGGTTTTAAAGTTGCATTCTAAAAATATTGTTCATCATCAGCAAAACCAAGTATGTCTTGAATAATAGAAATTTTCAATCATTTTTACACGTGAAAGTTTTAAGATTTAAGGGTATGTGTAGGACCATGATGGGCCAAAAATGGTGATATGATGGATATGTAGGTGATGACTTTTTTTACCCAAAATTGATGAAACAAAATGGGTTTTAAATGAGATTTTCAACTTTTGACCAATATAAGTCAATGCTTTACTTTGAATTTAATAAATAATTATTATTCATTTTCTATTTTAATTATGACTAAAGTCTTGATTCATAGGATGATTGAAAACATCTATAGCTTTCAAAATGATATCACATTTTTGAATAGGAAACATGCAACACATTCTATGCTTCACATACTCATAAGATTAAAAAAAATGAATTTCATGTTTTGACCAAGTTAAGGTAATCGACATATGAGTTTTATATTTCTAAAAGTTGTAATAAAAAATCATAATTAATTATTATTTACTTGGAAAAAATTACAAAAAATATGCATCACATTGAGACATGAGTCCTCTACTTATATATAAAATATTATATTTTTTTTATCATTTTATTATGGTTAGGGTGGTCAGATAGACACCTACTTCTTATTTTTTCTTTGAAACTTAAGTGCTACTACATTGAAATTTCAAATTTTCACCAAATAGATATTTTTAAAAATAAGCCTAGTAGTTTAGAAACTACATTCAATTTGCTAGAGATTCTATTCTTACATATTTTTGAAATAATATAGATAACTTATTCAAATATTTACATTAACTTGCCTAACTCTAATTTTTTTGAATTTTATCGCCACTTAAGGGCCTATTTTTTTCATAATGATCCTGCACATACCCATAATGGTATTTCATTTAATAACTAAAATGTTGATTATTCTGATGTAAATTTAACTGAATGGTGAATTAAAAATTTTCTATGAACTGTTAAAGATAATTGGTTAAATTTAACCCTAACTCGCACACAAGACACATTTAAAAATGCAGAACACACCAACGAAAATGAGTACTTTTGAAGCAAGACTAGAAAATGAATTCAAATATTACACTTCACAAGTTGTACCAATTGGTGGGATATCTAATGATACTCATATGGGATGGTCCTCGGATGGCGAATTCCTCGTAGAAACATGACAAGTAAATGCCTCTCACTGTACAAAGAATGTTATTGCAAGTGGGTTATGTTTAGCAGAAGGGTTTCTACCAACAATGGAGGCCCCTAAACTAGTTATGGAATGTTTAAACTACTACAACCCAAATAAAAGACTCATTGAGAAGGAGGGAAGAATTCATGCAGATCTCTCCAAAAAGGAATTTTATATAAATTTGTGCTTCCCACATTTACTCAGATGTACCCTATAGATATGAAGATGAAGGCTAAGGCCTACCTAAGAACCAAAGAAGATAATAGAAGAACTATGAGTACATAATGTTGTTAGGAGGAAATTACAAAATAGACAAAGCCAATTGCAAGGCCTATGTTCAACCTGGATGTTCAAGATATTATAACTATGCTAAGGAGGCTAGTTGGACTATGAGATGCCACTAAATTTGAATCATGGATGTTTGTAATCATAGCCAAACTAATGGAAGGCCTTGTGCTAATGCATTGGGAAGGTTTTATCAGGGACATATTGCATGACTAGATAAAGGAATTTCCAAAGTCAAGATGTTTTTCTATGTCTTCATATGTAATTTATTATTGTTCCTAAGGGAAAATAAGCAAGTATTGAAAAGAGTTTGTACTCTAGGCAGAGAAGCAGGAAACGGTATGATATAATATAATTTACCCCAAATTACTCTTCATGAATACATGAAGAATTATCAGAGAGTCAATGATGTGTTTTCCATGAAGCTATTCAGGATAATGGAAGGTGACAAAGCTAAAATATTATCTATGGAAGCACAAAGTATTGTTAAATAGGTTGGAGGCTAGTACATTTAGTTTCCCACTTTCACCTTCATTAGGTTGGAAGGGTTTGAAGGATATCCTTTCATGTTGCTCAAGTACCCTATAGATAAAATAGTATTTTTGGAATTGGTAAGATAGTCAAATCCATCTCAAGCTCTTTATAGCATGGCACATAAGAAGGTTTCCCTAAAATTTCCTATTGTAATAGGGAACTATAAATGCAATGTAATTAAATTAGTCGGTCTATGCTAAGAAGAGTTAAAATGTATAATTCAGAGTACTTTCCACTTCGAAGAAAGAATTATGACACAAAAGAGAATATTTCCAAGAATATAGCTGGTAAATGTGCTCATGTTCAACATTGAGAAGATTATTGGATCAATTGTGATGATAAGAATAAAGTAAGGAAAAGAAAATATGAAAGTTTTTCATTACAATTTGTTTTAATTCTTAAGATTCATGGCATTCTAGATCAATTGGAGGAATATGATGGTGAAGTATTGAATCTAACTTATGATGAAAATAGGGTCTATGATGAGCCTATCCTAGATCCATATTATGAAAGTAGAGAAAGAAAATTTGTTGATGAATTCTCTGAACCAATTTTATTTTAGAGTCAACATTGGATAAATGATTTTTGGAAATCTTTGAGAAAAACTATAATAAGGCCTGCATATTTTCTAGATACAATAGAGAAACAAAGAGAAGAAAATGAGCCTGAGCATGAGGAACCTTTTAAGAAAAAGATAAAAGATCATAAACTAGTTGTTGTTGTACATATTGAAGAGATAACCCCTAAGGATCCAAGCCAAAGAGTTTCATTAGAACTAGTTGGTCAACATAAAGAAGTCAAACTAGGTAAGGTTCAAACAAAAGTGAAATCAAAAGTGGCATCTTCTTCCACAACAAATCCAAAGACTAGACCTATGACTGATGAAGAGGCTAGAATGATAGAGAATATTGGTACATAGACAAGGTATGAATCTCAGAGAGCTACAACATTATTTACTTCTACCCCTTTAATCAAGGAACAAATGGATAAATTGGGTGCCATGTGGGAGCAAGTAAAAGAAAAAAATATAATAATAAGCCCATGGTACACCCAGTGGTGGAAGAGATTCCAGATACAAGGTCAATTCCTATGAATGTTGAGGAAGAAGAATTCATAAGAGGAACACTCACCTTAGAGGTGGGGAACCTTGAAGTTCTTGAAATGGAAATTGGGGAAATTGTAGGATAGATTTCTAGTGATGATATTGTTATCAAAGTTACCTTTGATTCCTATCCTTTGCTAGGGAATGATCAAAATGATGTTGAACAATTGTAGGTTTCTAAAAATTTAAAAAGAAGGCCAGGTTGAAATTGAAAATAAAGAATCTTAAAAAATCTCAGGTAATAGGATTAGAGATGAAGAGAATCCTTATGTGACATGATATGAAGAAGGTGATTTACTAGGAAGTGATATTGAACACTTGGTTGGACAAGAAAATACATGTCTTTGAATTGAAGAGACAATGTTGAATCTTGGTAATCTAGAATCCATGCCAGAGAATGTTGAAGATGTTCCAGTTAAAGAGGATGTGATAGATAAAGTTGAAAATGTAAGAGAAGTTCTTGAGCATACTAAAAACCAAGAACAAAGAAATGTTACAGAGGTAGAGAATAATGATGATACACCTGATTGGTTAATCAAAGAATTAGCTTCCCCATTGGAAGTGGAATTAGTACCTCTGGATCTCAAAAGTTCAATGTGGGAAGTAGACTCCTAAGCCTAGGTGAAGAGCTAAAATGAAACATGTCATGCAAAATAATATAGATGGAAGAAAAATAGACTATAGAGCTACTTCAATAGTAGATGAAAACAAAAATGAAATAATACCTAAAGATTATAGAATAACAAGTATCAATGTTGGGCACCCATCCTCGATGCAATAATTAGAAGAAATGAAGATGAATTTGGATACAACTGTTGCAAGGGTGTAGAAAAGTAAACAAAAGAAAAGAGAATAAAGAGAATGGATTTCTAGCTTAGAGAGTTTTATAAAATAATTAACCAATTTTTTTCAAACACACACTTAATTGTACCTCAGAATCTAGTACTCATGTTATAGGAGTAGGTGAATCCTATGACATCACTTCACCACAAAATGAATGTATTTGAAGAATGGATTGAGTATTGGGTAAGGAAAGGTGAATAACTCATCATAGATGTGATTGGGAAGTGAAAGGAGGTATACCGTTGGTTTGAGAAGTCCAAAAGATTGGAAGGAGAATGCTGATTTTTCCAGGAATAGGTTGGTGCTAAGAGGAAAAACATAGAAGCTCTCATTCAAGAAAATGTTCAAGAATTGATAAGAGAAAATATAATTTCATAACAAGAAATTATAGTATGTGAAAGATGGAAGAAAACATTAAGTTGGGAAGGTGACACTTTGGTACAATGTATAGAAGGATTGGAAAAGGTCACCGAAAAGTGTAGTAAATTGATTGATGAAGATAAAAATCTCATTGAAATACTTCAACGATAGGATTGTGATCCCTGGACACTAGGACATGAGTGTAAACAAGTAAGAGATTTAAAAGAATTTATTGAAAGAATAAATAAAGACCCTGTTCAGTCATTAAACCGAGAAATCAATGATGAGATATACATTGTAGAAATATTATGGTTAAGTATGAAACAAAGAAAATGCAAAGGAATGCAAACATCCTCCAGATATCAAAAGAATATATCAAGCTTAAGTATATTGTTGGAAGGAAACCCAAGGGATTTCAAAACAACATATACATAAGATATTAACTACTTTCCAAGTGTATCAGTTCAATATAGGTGGAGAAGGGTTCCTAGAAATGGAACTCGAGATGATACAATGAATCACTAGATATCAGATACCAAAAATATCATAAGGATATATTGGATTAATTTTGCAAGTTGTTCCCAATCTCGATAGAAATTTCCCATCCAATATTCTAAAGAATACCATCAGCCTTGTTTTGTGTAGAGTATTACATACTAGAGTTTGGAGTTGAAGATTGTAGCTAGTGAGGAAGTCAAAGATTTAACTTTTTTTGGAAGATTTTAATGAAAACTGGCATTTTCCATGTGGTATCTTTTGATTTATTGTTTTTAATTCTCTTGATAGAATTTAAGTTTGAAACTCTTGGGGACTTGTTCCTATAAGAGGACATTAACTACTTTACTTTTATTTTTAAGTTCATAATTTGTGGATGTCAAAAGTGCCAAAACTTCTTTATTTTTTATTTATTTTTTCTATTTTTTGAATCATTCTGATCTAAAAAAATGTATGCACATAAAAATTAATCAATATTGAAGCCAATTTGAAAGCTACCTATATCATGTATCTTTTGTAGCTAGTTTGTTTGTTTAGCTAGACAAGACTGTATGCTACACTATTTAGGGGTGCATACATAACCTACTTAGTGTCCAAACTAAATGCAGGCTCTCTTTGAAAGCTTGCACCATTCTATGCCTAGTTGTGAAGTAATCTAGTGAAGTATAGAGTGGTTTTCTTTGATTTGATTAAATCTTGGAACATGCATGGAGAATACCTGGGAGCAATTTTTCTTTTCAAGTATTTTTGATGCTTTATTTTAGATTAGATGTTAAATTCAGAAAATGTACCAAAAAAAGAGATGAACAAATGGAGATTCTATTGCAAATATTTTTTTTCCATGAAATTATTGAATGCTTAAAGCTAAATCTACTTAAGTGATAGCAAAGTTGTTTGGTGTTTATGAAATATTATTGCAAATAGGTTGATTTAATGAAATTATTTACTGATTAGATTAAAAATATGTTGATCATGATGTTAGTCACAAAAAAAATATCATACAAATATAACTTTTTCCACATGTAAATATGTCCAAGTAATCAACCAAAATATAAACATGAAAAAATAAAAATAAAATATACCTAGGAAAAAAACTAGGAAAAGTACATGGATGGATATGAATATATCTTTAATACCTTTCTAACACTAAAAGAATACTGAAAATTAGAGATCCAAGAAAAGTTATGAGATTGAAAGCCAAATATGATGATTTGACTTCAATGGGTAATAAAATATTGAAAGGAAGCAGGGTAAGTGGAAGTCACTTCCTACAATATCCTACGTAGGGGTGAGTTACAAAAAAATTATTTAACACCTTATACAATTAAAAAAAGGAGAAATACATTGGAATAATGAGATAGGACAACAAGTACACATAAAAAAACAACACTATATATACATCGGAAAAACCCGTTCGGATGAAAATCCCCACAATCCAAAAGCACAATACTTTTGTATTATATCAAAATAAGCATTACATTGAAACTCCAAGTACAAAGCTTCTTCAAAAAATGTTTGGAAACAAAAACCTATTATGGAGTTAATTTGGAAGCACTTCATTACCTACGAACAAAATATGCATTCTAAAATGTGATGCATACAATATATAGAGAGAGATGCAATCTATGGGAATCCAAAATTACACACCACAATATCCCATTCCATACACATGATTTGGACACATCTACAATATTCCCTTACACCTCTTACAACCATCATAATATTTGATTCTTCCTCCCCAATCTTGGACACCCAAAATATGTTAATAATAGCATATGATAGATTCCTTACAATTATCATAGAATTCATCATAAAACTACCATAAAATCTATCATACTTACAACACTTACAACTATAAGAGAATCTCTTTGTCGTAAATGACAAATAATACCTGATTCTCTTACACATTTTCATAATCCAATTTGGGTATTAACTCTCTCTATGCACAAAGATACCTTATGACACATCATAGAATCTATCATAAGTCAAACATTCCAAAGTGAGATTCCTACCTCCACTTGATATGATGATATGTCATCCAATCACCTCCAATGGAGATGCCACCTAGCTTGTGGGTCCCAACTTATGATATGACATTGTAGGAAAATAAAAAATATAAATAAATAAAACAGTACATTAAATTAATCATGTTAGGACTCTATGATTGAGACACCTTAATCCCAAAACTATCCCACTTTTCAGAGACTTGCTAAAGTAATAAAAAATCATCTACTCAGGGTACCAAGGAGCATGGAATGAAAACACCATCAAGACATCTTTGTGCTCACTAGTTTCAATAGAGCATCTACAATATTCATCAAAGTTTCAACTGTTTCCAAATTCACCTTTCCATATTCTACCATATCAGAAACAAAATGGTACTAAACATTGATGTGCTTTGTTTTGGCATGGAAGGTAGGATTCTTTTCTAAGAAAATGGCACTCTAACTATTGCAACAAATAGTAATTTTTCCTACATCTAAACCAATGTTAAAATAAAATATCTTAAGAAAAAGGGCTTCCTTAAAATCATGAGTGGTTTCCATGTATTTTTTTTGTATGATGGATAAAGTAAATACAACCTATTGCTTACTCATCCAACTAATAACACCACCAAACATTGTAACACATAACCATTGGTTGATCTTCTATTTTCAATGTCACCTATCTAATTTGGATCCACGTATCCACAAATACTCATAGAAGATGTGGATGATTTTGTCAAAAGACAAAGATTAAGTTAAGATTTATATAGATATACAAAGAGGAATACAAAAGAAATAAAATTAGAAGGAAAAAATCCATTCTTGCTTAAGGTATCGAGAGATGATGAGCCCAAAGGGCCAAATGTTGCAAAGTGGGCCACTGAGTTGGGTGTAAGATGTAGGGCCCATTTGGATATTTGCAGAGCAATTTTTGTAGAGAAAGATCCACGAGGTATGGAAAATGTTATACAAAATATGGAAAATGATTTTGAGACTACTAGTGGACAAATCTCTAGAAAATATTATAAGAAAAAGATGAGAATTTTGATAAACAATTATAGATACAATTGCAGAAAATCAATCATGGAGGGAAAAGAGAGTTTAGATTCCACTCTATCTCCCAAACAGTGGGAGGCATTCAAAGAAAGTATGCATTTTGAAGAATATTTGGTAAAGAGTAACAAAGGCACGAGAGCAAGAGATAATGTGAGGACTAGATATACATTTGGCTGAGGCAGGTTGCACGTAAAAATGGAAAAATTTGCAATTAGTGTATGGCTTTTTGGTTCAATTTACATTATGTAATTTTTTTCAATTTTTTATTGAATTGACTATATGTTGAAATTGAAATTCTATTTTAGGTGGAAAACGGTAATAGAGAAGCAAGTGCAAAAGATATAATCAATTATATGGCAACACTAGATCCTACTAAATCTAAGAGTAGGATGAAGTGGAAATATAGTTCATTAATAGAGATTTCATAGCCATATGTTGAATTCCCAATAGGAGCCTCTATAGATCGTGCTAACTCAAGTGAACTAGGGTACCAAAAGGTAATGAGTTGCATATTCAGTTTCACTCAACAAGTTTCATAGTTGGTTTCCTTCATTAACCCTATAGTTTCTACATGAAATAAGAATAAATCCATGTATTTAGATGAGGTAAGAGGATCAATTGATCTTATTTCTTCTTCTTTTTCAACTCTATATACAAATGACTCTTAAAATGTAGATTACTGAAATATGAGCATAGGAGAATCCAACCCAGTTTCTTTATTGTTGGAGTGATCCATAAAATGTTCTTTTGCAAAAACTTATAGCTTGCATTCTTTACTTGAATATTGAATACTTTGTATTTTTTTTGCACAATGATTAAACCACATGCAAAGCAATTTTATCAAAGCAATAGGAAAAAAAATGCCTTCATGATGTCAACAGAGTTGTTGATATTGATATCAAGAAAAATGCCCTGCCAATAGAACTCTGATGAGGTAAAAATAACCTCATAAATATACTAAGCCAATTACCCTTCCTTATTTCTCCCATGTCACTTTCACCACGGTCAGTCACTATATACTCCCGGCCAGTGGATTTAAAGTAGACTTCAAAGTAGTTGAAGAAAAACACTGGAAGTCTAGGCATTAAAATTTTAGGAAGTGCATAGTCGACTGAGTCATTTAAATAAGATTTTACACTCTTATCTTGACTTATTAGTATTGTGTGATGGAATTATCATGGATGAATTAATCTTGATGAAGTACAAGTTCATGTGATCTTAGTTTAGTTTAGTAGTACCAAGAGCTAGCCACTCGAGGGAACCATAGAATAGATAGATAAGTATCTTTGTTTTCAATTGTTTTATCTTCATTTTATATGGTGAATGTGAATAAATTTTGTGTATGTGTTGAGCTCTATTAAGTTATTCCTAGAGGTTGTAGTTTGAGTTTGTAACCTTTTTCTATTTATCTAAATTTCTATAGCACCCACTGTAGTTATCAGTTGTAGGTTGTTAAGTCTGTTATTTGTTAACAGTTAGATGTTAGTTGATAGTTGTTATAGTTTCATTACAAGAATTTCCTTTTTAGTAATTTACATGCTTTATAGCTTAATAATTTTATGCTTTCTAGTTTAATTATTTTATACTTTCTAGCTTAATAATTTCATGCTTTCTAGTTCAAACAATTTTACGCTTTCTAGTTTAATGACTTTTAGTTAATTTCTATTTACAACTGTTCCAAAAATTCAAAAATACTAAGAGGGTTAGTTGAGATGATTCTTATTGGATATAGCCTCTGAACACTACCCAATTGATACATTTGATGCACTTTTCAACTAAAGCAATATGACCTAATGATAGCTTGTCACTTTTTGGCACCATTGCTAGGGACATCCTTTTCTAGCATTAGTAGGAGATTGCTTGAATATCTCTTTTAGGAAAATAAATAGTCACTAGGATTATTTTTTTGCATGGTCAAGAAACAAGGCCCCCATAGAAGATACATAATAAAAATATCCCAAAGAGACTTTCAAACCACAAGTAGAAATGAGGAAGCCTCAATTGAAGAATTTATCGAAGAATTGATCATGCAGGATCAACTTGAAACCTTCCGATTATCTCCAAAGTGCTATCAAAACAAAATTTAGGGAAAGTATCCATTTGCATACTCCTAGATCCCTAATAATTAGAACAAACCTTTGATGAAGAACAAACTTTTTTGAAGAGGAACACATCCCTTTCAGCGTTATGGGTGACCCGAAGAAATGATGCTAACTTGACAAGGGGCATGGAAATGTATCTATTCTTTGGTGTATATGATGATACACCTATGAAAAAAAAATTCATGACCTTTTTTCCAACTTTGGGGACATCCTCTGAAGATCTAAGCTATAGATTTTTGTGACCCTATGGACTACTCTTACAATTCTATGGTTTTCACCTAAAAGGAGAGATATAGCCAATAATGTATGTATCTCTCAAATTAGGATAGTAATGATGTGATGTGATGTAAATGAAGTTAAAATAAATGAAAATGGATTAATCATGTGGCCCGAAAATGAATGCAATATCAAGATTTATGTAATGTTTGAAAACACATTGTGATATGCAAAAAGACTAAACTAATAAACAAAAATGCAAGTTTTAATCAAACAGAAAGTTGTTTCTCAAAATATGTGCACCTGGAAAGTTGTAAAGGACTGGGAAACAATCTGGAAAGTTGATGAAATTTGAACTTGGGCTGACTGGGACTCATTGCCACCTTGGGCGAATTAGTCTTGGGTTAGGACTTTTCTACATAGAATCTATTTTCTAACAATAAGGGATCTGAAACAACATCTAACTCAAATCTGCATCTTTAGGTGGTACTCATTTTCCAAGCAAGGTGAATAAGTCCACTTTTTGATTCTTGCAAACTCAAAACTTAGATCTGTACCTTGACACCTACATAGTAAATTTTGACGGAGACCCATTTCCAAATCTCAAAAAATCCCTGCAAAACAACTTAAAAGAGTTGGTCTAATGGGGGGCTTTCCTTGGTCAAACCCCTAGGTAGGTAATTAAACCTTGAATAGAGAAAAAATTTCATAAACCCTAGCCTTAGATATGTTAAAGATAAGGAAAGGCTGAAAGATAAGAAGGGTCCTATTCTATTGCTCTAGAACAAGACATGCAA
>VDFB02266687.1:39717-87760 GCA_007258455.2 Sequoia sempervirens | reverse complement strand
GGGAAGTGTGGAAATTCTCTTAACCTATTCATGTTGATGTAGATGATGACACAACTATGAAAAAATTTCACCAGCCTTTTCACCAAATTTCAGAGGTTTATCCTCCGAAGATCCTGAAACATAGATTTTTGGGACCCTATGGACTACTCTTGCACTTCTAGGGTTTTCACCTAAAAGGAGAGAGATAGGGCCAAAAATTATTATGTATGACTCAAATTAGGACATGTGTGATGTGATGTGATGTAAAAAAAGTTAACTAAATGCAATGGATTAATCTATGTGACTGAAAATGAATGCAAAGTTAAGATCTATGTGATGTTTGAAACCATAGTGTTGTTTGCAAAAAGAATAATATAAGGAGCCAAAATGCAACTTTTAATCAAATAGAGAGATGTTTCTCAAAATATGTGCACCTGGAAAGTTGTAGAGGTCTGGAGAACAATATGGAAAGTTGATGAAGTTCAAACTTGGGCTGACTGGGACTCATTTGCCACCTTGGGCGAATTAGTCTTGGGTTAGGACTTTTCTACATAGAATCTAT
The DNA here is from genome assembly GCA_007258455.2 of Sequoia sempervirens. Taxonomy (NCBI): domain Eukaryota; kingdom Viridiplantae; phylum Streptophyta; class Pinopsida; order Cupressales; family Cupressaceae; genus Sequoia; species Sequoia sempervirens. The sequence continues at coordinate 87,219 of VDFB02266687.1, read as the reverse complement.
TTTCTAACAATAAGGGATCTGAAACAACATCTAACTCAAATCTGCATCTTTAGGTGGTACTCATTTTCCAAGCAAGGTGAATAAGTCCACTTTTTGATTCTTGCAAACTCAAAACTTAGATCTGTACCTTGACACCTACATAGTAAATTTTGACGGAGACCCATTTCCAAATCTCAAAAAATCCCTGCAAAACAACTTAAAAGAGTTGGTCTAATGGGGGGCTTTCCTTGGTCAAACCCCTAGGTAGGTAATTAAACCTTGAATAGAGAAAAAATTTCATAAACCCTAGCCTTAGATATGTTAAAGATAAGGAAAGGCTGAAAGATAAGAAGGGTCCTATTCTATTGCTCTAGAACAATACATGCAAGATCTCTACCCTAGAAACCTTACAACACATCAAACATGGATATAAAATGACATGCAAATTCTAAATAAACACAATGGAAACCTTAATCTAAAGATAGAGTGAAAATGGAAGATGGAATCAATAGGAAACCAAGTCCTTAGGCATGATTTGGTGGCTAGTTGCACCTCTTCACCCTAGATTTATTCAGGATTCATCATAGGAATCCATCATCAACCCTTTGCAATTTTGGATCTTGACAAGATTAGTGAGCTTCAAGACCTGCAAAAAACCTAGTTTGCTGTCCTAAAACTTCAACTTTTGATGATGCAACTTGTTGTAGAATGCTTTGATTTTGGAATTACTCTTGAAGAATGATAATGAGATAATAAGAGATGAAAAATATTGTGTAAAATGAATTAAAATATGTATTTATAAGCAATAAAACCTTATTTTCCCATTAATTAGACCTAAGAAGCTGACATTCACTAGAAACAAAAGTTAAATTGATTGAATTCCCGCTTGATTTTGAATTTTCCCTCAAAGGGGAGTCATTCGCCACCCTTGGAAAATGGGTCCCACTATCATTGTTTGAAGGTGGGTTGTTAGGGTATGATGTTATTAAATGTTATTTGTTAGGTTTTATGTGATTCCACATGTGAAACAGGCCTCTAGATCAAAATTAATGGGTCTCAGGGGCCTATAAATGTCATTTTGAAGGGAAACAATGTGAAGGAACTCAAAAGTGGGTCTAATTATATTTTAAATTATCTCTTTTCTCAAGAGAGTCCAATTTTCTATGGCACAAATCTTGACCAATTCCTATTTGAGTTTAAAGTTTTGTGTTAGACGTATGACTACAGGGTATGTGTAGGATCATGGTGCCAAAAGTGGCAATATTATGGGGTATGTATCGGGTAAACTTTATTTCACCCAAAACTAATGGAAATAGAAAGGGTTTTAGAGGAGATTTCCAAAATAAATATAAATTATGATTTAATTTGAATTTCTAATAAATAATTATTATTAATTTTCTATTAGAATTATAATCAAAGTCCCATCGACAGGGTCGATTGAAAAACATCATAACTTTCAAATGGTACTGCCATTTTTTTGAATTTGAAACATGCGCCACATTCTATTCTTCGCATACGATAGGATTAAAAAAAATGAATTTTATGAAGTTTTGACCAAGTTAAGGTGGTTAGACATACAAGTTTTTATATTTCTTAAAATTTGTAATTAAAAAATCCATCATTAATTATTTATTTGGAAAAAATTACAAAAAATAGGCATCACATCCTGGGTATTTGAGTCCCTCTACTCTATATATAAAATCTTACAAAAAATATTTATCATTTTATTATGGTTAGGTATTTTAATGTATTGACCTTACTCTTTATTTTTCCTTGAAATTTAAGTACTACCGTGATTGAAATTTTAAATTTTCACCAAATAGATTTTATTATTTATTTTTAAATAAAACTCTAGTATTTTAGAAACTAAATTCAATTTTCTACAAATTCTATTCTTACATATTTTGAAATATAGATAACTTATTCAAATATTTACCAAGCTGCCTAACATCATTTTTCTAAATTTTTTACAATTTAAGTTGGCCTCGTTTTCAAGACGATGATCCCGCTGCGAGACATACCTTAATGATAACAAAAAACTAAAGCTTTTTCCCTCCACCTTGAAGGATGCTACAATGCATTGGTTTATGGGATTAGCTTCAAGGTCAATAACCTCTTGGGATGAAATGGAGTTTGCCTTCTTCGACAACTACCAGAGCTACTGTAGAGCCAGTGATAAGAAAGAGGAGCTTTTCAAACTCAGGTAGAGCAAAGATGAAAGCCTAGAAGATTACCTAGATAGTTTTCATCTTCTTATCTGAATTATGTGGAGGAGAGGCCATCAGTCTAGAAATTATGAAAACCATATTTCTTAAGGGACTTGATGATGATTGTAGGCTAATCCTTGATTTAATGGGAAAAGGAGATGTCTTCCAGCTTGGACATGATGATATCACTGAATTATGCTAGAATTTATCTCGTACTCAAGGAGGTATTTTAAGTCGACTCTTTTTATAGGTTGCAATGAAATAGGAAAACTACATGAGGAGATATCCAACCTTAAAATTGGCATCCTCATTCAACTAAACACCACACTAGATGGAATACAAGCCAAAACATGTAATCTTGAGACCTTATCAATCTATTGTCCTAGGTATTGAAACAAACATCTGTTAAGAGAATGCCCCTTGGACAAGGTTGATGTTTTCCAAGTTTGTGAGAAGATTCCTACTATTGATCAATGTGTGCTCCTTAGTGCACTCAATAATTCCAACAAAAGGACATCTCAGGTTGAAGAAGATATTAATCTTCTAAATCAAAGACCTAGAGGAAATTTCTCTTGTGGCCAAATTTCAAATCCTTACTGGAGGCCCCGAAACAACTGGAATAACAATCAATGGGTGGTACCTTAGCCTCAAGCTCCTCCACCAGCACCATCAAACTAGGGAGCTTACCCTTGGTGACAACCTGAATGGGAAAATTAGTCCTGGGGAAATCCTCAATGGTCAAATCAAACTCAACAACAATGGTATCCTCAAAACCCTACTCCTTAGTGGAATCAACCAAAAAATCTATTTTACACTGGGCCAAAAAGGATTCCTAATCAACAAAAAATTCTTTTACTAGCCCCTCAAAATCCTCAACAAATTGAGTAGGTCAACCAACCACAACTTCTAGCAAAATCTATGCCTAATCCAAAGTACAACTCTCATAATACTCTATGGTATTCTATGGAATAGGAAAATGTGACTACATTGAATGCTATTCATTGTTGAAGCCTACAGTTAAGGTTGGGAAAAAAACTCCCATAGTTGACTATAGTTGAGATCCTAGATGAGATAATTAAAGAATTTGCTGAGACAGCTAAGACATCTTTTACACCTTTAGAGCCTAATCTAGTATGTAACCAAGACAAGACATTTCTGCCATCTCCAACTGAAATTTCTGAGTTACCTCGAGAGGACGGTGGTTAGTCTTCAACTAATCCTTTAACAAAGGAATCTACTCCAAAAGAGAAAAATCAAGTGCCTTTCTCAAAGAGTTTGAGGCCTACCACCTTGAAAAATCCTCCAAAAATGTCCTTATCCACCAAAACTATCCTAATATAGGAGATCAGGAAATTGCAAATTGAGGTCCCTTTGTTACAAGCAACTAAATAGATTCTTGAATTAAACCAACTGATCAAATAGTTGTTCATCAAAACTCCAAGAAGAAAACCAAAATGGATAAATACTATTCACATAAATGGTTACCTAGTTGTATTTTTGGTAGGAAAGACCATATCTCCAAAATATGATGACCCAGACAATCCACTTATAACTGTACAATCAATGAGGTAGCAATACCTAATGCACTTGTTGATTTAGGAGCAACCATTAATGTAATGAGTGTCGATGTGATGGAAAATTTGGGACTCATTGATTTACATCCCACAACTACAGTGTTGAAAATGGAAAATTAATCCATAACTATTCCCGAGGGTGTCATAGAAAATGCTCTTGTTAAGTTTGATGGTTGGGAATATCTAGTTGAATTTCAAATAATTCAATCCCTCACACCAAAAGATAGTTATCCAATAATCCTTAGAAGACCATGGTTAGCTACTGTTGTAGCCAAGATTGACCGCAGAGAGGGACAAATGACCATTAAATCACATGGTCCTAATAGTAAACATTTATTCTTGTATCCTCCCAACAAGCCAACTAAAAATAATAAATATGGGTTGATGAACTAGAAGGTCCTAACGGATAGGATAATCTAGCTTCACTTGCTATGGTAGTCATCAATAAACATGGTGAAGAATTGGAGGATGAACTAGAAAATAGTATGGAAAATATTACCATGGACTCAAGCGATGCAAAGATGTTGGATGTAGAAGATATTCTAGGACAACCAATCAACACAGACCACACTAAATTTGATAACACCAACTTCATGGGATTACCTTGCCCTCTAGCTAATATCATTCCAAAAAAGGATCATTTCTTTGAAGATATTGCCGGACTCCATAGAACCATACCACATAGTTTTCCTCCTAACACTTTGATAAGATAAGTTTATACTATCACTCCCAACCATCCAGGGGTCAAGAAAATCATGTTACTACTAGGAAAAAACTTTGAATATTAACAACTAGTTGATAGAACTAGAAGAGCATAAATTGTTTAATATATTGGTCAATATATCTAAATATTTTACTTGGGACTACAAAAACATGATGGGAATACACCCAAGTGTGTGTATTCATTACATCTATACCGAGGATGTTCGACTTGTTCTTCAACCACAATAGAGATTCAATCCTACCTTGAGAGACATTGTTAAAACTAAAATTTAGAAACTCCTGCAAGTGGGATTTATCTATCCCCTTTCTAACAACAAATGGTTTTAACCTTTGGTTGTGGTTCCAAAAAAAAATGGGAAGTGGAGAGTGTGTGTTGACTATAGGGAACTTCACAAAGTGACCCATAGAGATTACCTCCCTATACCATTTGTAGACCAAGTCTTGTATAATCTGGATTGGAGAAAGTATTTCTCATTTCTGGATGGATTTAGTGGATATAACTTGATACAGGTAGCAGTAGAAGACCAAGATAAATAAAATTTTACTTTCCCATGTGGAACATTTGCATATTGAGTTCTTCCTTTTGGGCTATGCTATTCTCTCGCAACATTTTAGAGAGCTATCCTGGCCATATTCGTTGAATTGGTGAATGAATGTGTGGAAGTTTGCATGGATGAATTTACTATGTATGGATTAAATTTTGATGAATCCATTCAAATTATAGAAAAAGTATTGAAGCAATGTGAGAACCATCATCTATCCCTAAGCCATGAAAAATGTCTGATAATGATGGAATGTGGAATAGTGTTGGGACACCACATTTTAGCTGAAGGGATAAAGGTCGACCCTAAGAAAATTGAGGTGATACAACAACTTGTGACCCCAAAGACCCAAATTCATGTTAAAAGCTTCTTAGGGAATTCTAGATTATCATAGATTCATAGAAAATTTAGCAAGATTGAAGCCCCCATGTTTTCTCTCCTTTAAAAGAATGTAGAGTTTATTTGGATACCTGAGTGTCAATCATCATTTGAAATTATTAAGGAGAAACTCATCTCCACTCATGTTGTATGTGGACCTAATTCGAACCTCCCATTCCATATTTTTGCTAATGCTTCTAATGATATTATTGGATTATTTATAGGATAGGAGGATGAGAATGGGGAAAATATGCCATATATTTCATAAGCAAAAACTTGACTCCCACTGAACAAAATTACGCCACCATAGAGAAGGAATTTCTAGTTGTATTATATGCAATTAAGAATTTTTGAAATTACCTTATAGGGTACAAAGTCACTGTGTATATATATCACTCAACCATTAAATATGTAATGAAAAAACCTAGATGGTTACTCCTTCTACAAGAGTTCAACATAACCACTATTGACAAACCTAGAAATTTCAACATAGTTGTAAATTTTCTATCCCGAATCAAGCAAGATCATGGTGATTGTGCTCCTATGCAAGATGAATTCCCAAATTATTATTTTTTTCCATCTCCTTTGAAACCCCTTAGTTTTCTAATATCACCAACTACGTAGCCACCTCAGAATTGCCACCTAATTTCATATCAAAATAGAATAAATGCCTCATTCGAAAAAGAATTCCATTCAAATGGATTAATGGAATATTATTTTGATGTGGCCCTAACATGGTTATATGATGTTGTGTTCAGGTAGATGATACCTATGGTATCCTTAAATCTTTCCATGATGACCCTTCTAGAGGCCATTATTCTACCAAGAGGACATTTCATAAGATTTTGGGTGTGGGATATTATTGGCCCTCTATGCATACAGATGCCAATAAATATGTTCACCATTGTGATGAGTTCCAAAGGGTAGGGATACCTACTACATCCAATGAAATACCTTTGCAACCGTAGGTAGTCCTTGAACCATTTGAAAAAATGGGATTATATTTTTTAGTCCCATAGACACATCTTCACAAGGAAAAGAGTACATATTGGTTTGTACCGACTATCTGACTAAATGGGAAGAATTTTAAGCTTTAAAAGTTGCTAGGGAAGAAGAGGTAGTTGATATCCTCTATAATAATTTTTTCCTCAAATTTAGAGCCCCTAGGAATATTGTCATATATCAGGACCCCAGTTTATGTCTAAGGTTCTCTTAGCCTTCACTAATCATTTATAGGTAAGTCATAATAAGTCATCACCCTATCACCTGAAAGCAAATGGTTAGTTAGAAGTCACTAACTAGGAGCTAGAAAACATTCTAACAAATAAAATTTCATCAAGAAGGAAAGAATGGGCTAGGAAACTACCTAAATCCATTTGGGCTTATAACACAACTTGGAAATAAACCACTAGTTTTAGTCCATATGAGTTAGTCTTTGGGAAGAAACCATTTCTATCCATTGAATTTGAACTCTAAACCCTGAGAACAACAATGGAGTTAGGTTTAGATCTCAAACGAGCCTAGGTTGAAAGAGTCTTACAACTTTGTGAGTTGGATGTACTCTATTTGGATGTTGTCCACCAAACTAAGTTAGTGCAATAACAATGAAAGGTCTAGCATGATAAACATATTAAGGAAAGAGAGTTCCATAATGGAAAATTTTCACTATTATTCAATTCCCAATACAAAGATCATCAAGGGAAACTGAGGACTCATTGGTTGGATCCATATGAAATTTTTAAGGTATTTTCAAATGGAGAGGTGCAGCTCAAGCCTATTGATGTTGACACTCGAACTCTATTGGTCAACGAAAATTGGTCACACATCTACCATAAGCTTGTTAATAAGGAGGAATTTACAAAGATGGTAAAAATGCAAGGAGAAGTGCAATGCATTGACTCTACTATAGTAGAGCCAATGGAATGTTCTGATTAATAGTAAACACTTTGCCAAAGAAAATAGCATGTACATATGTTTGTAATTACTTCAAGGAATTTCTTTTCAATTCTTCATCCTTTGGAATTGGCTAAATTTTGTTTCCATTTTATAGGACTTCATTCTAATCAAACACAAATTCTAACACATGTTTTTGTGATGATCTAGAACTTGTTGGCTTGGTTGTTGTAATGCTATGAAACTTGCACGCCTGACTGGTGCCATACCTTATTTTATTCCTGTAGTCTGTTGCATCTTACAATGATGTTCTAGAAAATATAAGTCCAAATTACTTCATTCTACTTCCTTCTTTCGGCGGCATCTTTCAACAATGCTCCAAATATTTTCTTGCTACATTCTGGCTGCATCTTTCAGTGATGCTCAAGAATTTTTCTATTTCTTGTTTCTGGTGGCAAATTTTGGCGATTCTGCTTTCTTCTTCTAGCTACATCTTTCGATGAAGCTTGAAATTTTTTTGGTTGTTGTTTTAGTTACATCTCTCGACGATGCTCTATAAATTTTTGGTTACTACTCCACCTGCATCTTACAATGATGCTTTGGAAATTTTTGGTTTTTGCTCTGGATACATTTTTTGATGATGCTCTGAATATTTTGTTGTTGTATTGCATTGACATCTCTCAGTGATGCTTCAAAAATTTTTGACTTCAATTTTTTAGTCTAGGTGCATCTCTTAGCATAGTCCAAGTGCATAGTTTTCATCCTTCACCCCAACCGTATCTTCCAGCAATGCTCCAAATTTTTTTAAATTCTTTTCCTATCTAAATGCGTTGATTTTCCAGTGTCTTACACAAGCCTATTTTTAAATTTTGTCATTTCCTTGGAATCCACCTCGACATTATCATTCACCGTACATTACCATCTCCAATCATAATAAATTAAAATTATTATGAAAAAAAAATCGTCATAATAATTCTTCCATCAATTAGTTGTTCCATCTGTGTTCATAATAAATTCATTGCCACCCTTACCAACACATGCAATTATACTATTACATCAGCAAAGGTAAGTGATTTTCAAATTAATTATGGGATGTAAGGTACATACAAATTTTCCTTAAAGTAGGTAATTATTTTAAATAAAGATAAATTAATTAGCACAAACCTTCCCCTTTCTAAATTTAGTAAACTATGCCATTGTGCATTTGCTTGAAGTACATAATTTTTTGCACTTTTTCCCATGCAAAGTAATCATGCAAGTACATTGTAGCTCAAATAAACTAGTTAACTCACGTCCCATTGGATATATTGAGTATAAGTAATTGAAAATTTATATTTTCTTTACTTTGTAATTTAGTTTTGTTGATACAATTTTGAGCACCACAACGTTTTAGCAGAAATAGAGTAGAGCTATAAGACAAATATAGTATGGGGGCTGCTAAAAAGAAATTTGAACCTGCTTCAGCAAACAAATTATTGGAATTAAGTAGTGTTTTAGAGTTGTTCCAAAGAGTTGGGTGGTTGGAATTTTTAAAGAATTTTGAGGGGCATAATGAGCAATTAGTGAAAGAATTTGCAGAGAATTTTGTAGATGGTCAATCTATAGTGCATAGCAAGTGATTCTAGGTAATTCCTAAGATTATTTCTCATCTCTCTGGTCTTGAAAATAAAGGTATTAATTTATCATAAACTACCAATATCTCTTATCAAAAAATGGTAGAGCTTTTTCATAGAGAAGGAGAACCTCAACCTTTGATAAATGTAAGTACTAGAGGGAGAAACAAAGGATTCTAGACAATGTCCATCCTAGAGCCCCGAAGAATAGTTTTAGCCTTGATTATTAAGTATTTCACCTGTGAAGGACAAGTTGTAGTAATTGTAGGTCCACCTTTCTGCCTACTTACCCATTTGCAGCATGGCGCTGAAAAACCTACCCTTAGGGTTAAATTCCTACATTCCTTTGTGACTCTATTACTAGCATGATAGATAAATACAAAATTTGTTTAGGACCACTTAAACACCATGACCTCATACAATTGATATTTAAATATCATTTCTAGAAGAAAACATAAAATAAATGAGAAAAATTTCTACAACAATTTAAAAATCTAGGGCCTAAAAGACACCTTGAGGAAGGTGAATCATCGAGGTGGATAACTCAAAATGTGGAAGAGCCTTCCTCTAATCCTCTAGAAACTTATGAACCTCAGCTTACCATAATAGCTCCTTACGAAAAAGCGCTAGAAATTTTACCCCATGTTTCATAAACCCTAGGTCATTCAGAAAATGTTGAAATCATAAATTCAGGAGATGAGGAAGAGCCTCCTTGCAAGAGGAAAAAGATAACCAAAGTAACATTTCAAAAAACTCCTCCTTTAAGGAGAAGCAAAAGGTTATCTATTGAAACTAGTGATACTATAGCTTGTGATAGATTAAGAGCCTCTAAAAAGAAATGACATAATATTGAAGCACAATCACTAGGAATTGAAAATTATCCTCATGAGGAGGCCTCAAAAGAAAGTGAAAAACAAACTACTAAATCCCCTGATGCTGAAAAGGAGGATATGTCATCTCAATCAGGGCAAGAGGAAAAAAGGGAACAATCACCACATTGTTTGCATGTTGAGGATGATTATGTAGAACATTTATCTCACCTCATTGCTAATGTTTTTGAACAAGGCTCATTTGAGGTGCCTAATGAGGAAAATGCAATTAATGATGATGTAGAAACCCCAATTTTCCTTTTTCTGCTAATATAGACATTGAGGAATCTGATTAGAGAGAAATGGAGCTAAGTTAAGAGCAAAAATTGCTCAGTTGAAATGTCGGTTGCAAGGAAATAAATAAAAAATAGCCAACAATCAGAAGAGATAGAAGTAAACACTACAATTTTAAAGAAGACAAACCAGGAAATTGTAAATTTTAAAATGCAAATAGAAAAAAAGATAAGAATATTGAACACTTACAATTTCAGATACAGTAGTGGAATGAAGAAAGTAAAAATTATGTGATATATTTTTTTGAAAAGGATAGACAAATCAAAAGGTTAAAAGATAATTTTATGCAATTGTTTACTGCTTTTGAAGAAGAAAAAGACAAACATAAATCTAAACTTAATGTGTCTTTAAGAAAAATTGTTGAGTTGGAATATGATTTGCAAGAGATTAATGTCAAGCCCACAATAGAGTCCAAAGAGATACAAATTGAACCAACTATAATGGAATGGTTCCAATTTCATATACCTCCATTTCTAGTGACATAGATGGAGAGATGTTATTTTCTAAAACAAAAAGGTATAGAAAATTCTAGATTGAAAAGGGAGCTAGTTTTGTTAAAAGAGTCATTTGACAAGGTTTGTCAAGGTAAACAAATTCTTCTCAAATTGGTGAATTGTTGTTAGCCTACATAAGGCCATCTAGACTATACTCCATTATTTTAAATGAGAAACTCTTAAGATGGAAACTATTAAGAATTTTCTGCAATCAACCACATCATCCTGATGATAGAGAGTTTGTAAAATAATTTACAGAATCAACTCCTACTCAACAAGATTTGTTTTGTGAATTCTTTGTTCACAATTTTTTTTTAGAGAGATATAAAAATTTCTATGTTAATTGCTTTGTTGGTGAAGTTCAACTCAGGTCATTTTTTTCTACCATGCACAACCAAATTCAATGGCAAGAAAGGACAAGAGAGTATGCACATGTAGAAAAGACTGTTGGACTCAAAATGTGATACCCTCATAGGAAAACTTCTACTTTTAAAGCATAGTTCAGAAGCATTAAGATTAAAGAAACTGTGAAAAGGTGGTGAGCTATTTGAAAAAAATGCCTCAAAGAAATTGGGCCTCATGGTGATGGAAATCACCATGAGACAACATTTCTTTGAGGCATTTTTTCAAACAACTCATTGCCTTTTCTATGCTATTGCTTACTATTATTCTTTCATATATTTCTTCCAAGCATCCATAGCATATACAAGGCAGTGAACTACTTGAAAATATTCCTTAGTAAAAAGTGGTTTCATGGAATGCCATGACAAGAAAATGCAATTGGAAGCTGCTCGTACTTATTACTTTTTATATGTGAAGTAATTGCATCACTGCTTATGTTGACTTTATAAACAACTATATATATTGTAGTTGAAATTTTTTCATCTATGAACATCTAGTTACTAGTTATGGGATGTGAATTAATTCTTTGATATTGAAAGATGTGCAGGGTATGTGCAGGATCATGATGGGCCAAAAGTGGCAATATGATGGGTATGTGGCTGACGACTATTTTTTTACCAAAAATTGATGAAACAAAAAAGGGTTTTTAAAGGATATTCTTAGCTTTCCACCAATATAAACTATGCTTTAATTTCAATTTAATAATTAATTATTATTCATTTTCTATTCAAATTACAACTAAAGTCCTGATTGATAGGTTGATTGAAAAACATCTATAACTTTCAAACAATATCACATTTGTTGAATCCAAAACATGCATCACATTCTATGATTCACTTACTATAGGATTAGAAAAAGAAAAATAGAATTTCATGAATTTTTGACCAAGTTAAGGTGGTCAGACATACAAGTTTTTATATTTTAAAAAAAATTGTAATAAAAAATTCATAATTAATTACTTACTTGGAAAAAATTACAAAAATATGTATCACATCGAGGCATGAGTCCTCTACTTATATCTAAAATATTATAAAAAAATATTATCATTTTATTGTGGTTAGGGTGGTCAGACAGACACCTACTTATTCTTTCCCTAAAATTTACGTACATTGCATTGAAATTTCAAATTTTCACCAAATAGATTTTTATTTTTTTTAAACAAACCTAGTAGTTTAGAAACTACATTCAATTTTGTACAAATTCTATTCTTACATATTTTTGAAATAATATAGATAACTTATTAAAATTTTTATGTCAAATTGCCTAACTCTGATTTTTCTAATTTTTTTGCCACTTGAGGGCATGCTTTTTCCATGATGATCCTGCACATACCCTGAAATGCAATGTAATCAATGATATGCATATAAACTACACAAATATATTAAGTAAAATTCATTACTTAAAATCTTTATTCTATTACCTGCGTGTAGGTCCATCTAAATCCACTCACACTAGGAGATGTTCCCACAAAACCTCCAATATTAGCCTATTTAACATCCAAAATCAGATTTTAGAATACCATTCATGTAATAATGCTATTAACATGTAATAAATTTATAATTTTTAACTAGTGACATATCTTAATGGTAGATGTAGTGGCGTAATAAGTAGATGTAGGGTTGGTGTATCCAGTATCAACATTGTGACCCTAAAATTTAATTAAAATCATAAAACTAAATTAGTTAATCTTGTATTTCAAAATTGAAATTTAATAAATTAAATTCAATGAACATGCTAACATTTACTTGAGCATTGATTCCATAAGCCTCATTCAAAATTAAAGCTACCCTCACCATCTCCATAACTCTAGACTTATCATGTGCAACAACTTCTTGAGTGTTGGTGGGGTCATATGAACAAGTCACCCTACAAGCTTCACACAAATGGGATTGAAGCCCACAACTAGAAGACTCCATTGGATGGCGTTGTAGTATAGGGATGAAATGCTAGATGACACTCTAGGTCAAATAAATGATGGCTTGCAAAGTGTCTACCTCAACACTCTCCTTTCCGATGGAAGGAATAACGATGTGCTCATGAGGTAGCCTAGTGAGAGGTTGTATCGCTTGACACCTAGGATCCTATTGTGCATCGGGTCTATCTTGAGCTAATTTCCCACCTCTCCCCTGGAAGTCCCTCATATCAAAATAATTCAATATTTTGTTTAGGATGAACTGTAATGCTCGAAAAATTAATGTTCATTTATCCACACAATTTACCAAACATAATACATTCCAAGGATAATTAAAGTAAAAGATACATATGTCATTATCTTTCCAAAAATGCTCAAAAGGAAATTTCAGAATATATTTCCATTCCATGTATGCAGATTAAATAATTTAATTAACAACAATGATCATTACAATGATACATATATGATTACCATTTTCATATTAATGAGTTTCCATAAATTCACTCAAATTTCAATTATACCACTAACTTTCAATCAGTACATCTATTTCAATGTTACATCAAATATTTCTTTTGAACACATCTATTTTAATGTTACAATAATAAATTAGAAATAAAATTTCATTTACAAGTGGGCTTTACAAGCCATTCCAAATAATACATGAATACACTTATAACATTTAAATCTCTAAACCTCAACCACTGTGACACCATTGGTCTTCTTGCAAACTGGGGGAAAGAGTGTGATTAAGGTGCCTTTTCCACCCAACCACGAAGTATAATACTTCCTCGGGTTTCTTCCAAACTCGAAGAAATCCCCGGCCCTACACGAGGAGCCTAGCAACCTGAAACAACAACGTAGAAGGGAAATCTCGATGCAAGCTTGATGTCTATATGCATTCCTAACATGAGAATCACATATTTCTTGCAAACAGGAGGTGGAAGAGACCTATATTCATTTAGTTCTAGGCTTTTAATTCCATCTATTTCAATGGTGCAAGTGCTTGGCCAAGCATAAATAAAACAAATGATAGTTTTAGAAAAGGTATAACTATTACCTCTGGGGTTCCACCTTCGGCATCCTGTCCCAGAAGTTTCCCAAAATATAGTAAATAATGCACTTCCATCTAAGTTCACTTTCAATTTTTACACATTTCTAATTCCAAAGAAGTTTCATCATTTTCCCAATGTTTTCTCAAAGTTTGTCAAAATAGCTTTCATGGATGCAATCAGTAAATGAGGTTTTCTTGTACAATTTCAAGTGAGTTTTTAATGCAAAATGTATTTAGTCCCAATTCTATTTCCTAAATTAGTTTTGATCACAACAAATAATTATGATAGTTTCAGCCAAATGAAAATTACTCTTTTCAGAAAGCTCACTAATTTTGATTGTTTTTTAAATAACCTACATTTGCTAAAAAGTTTCAAATTCACCTTTAAACATAGTCTTATGTGTGTTCTCTAAGTTCAGATCTGATATATGATGTTTTATACAATGCACTGATATTCAGAAATATAGACAATTTGAGATAAAGATGAATAAAGTAGATAACCAGATTTGTATTCAAAAAAAGTTGGTTACTAAATACAGAGTTATTTGTATGAATTTATTCTACGTTTCTGAGTTTCAATCTGAAATATAAGAATTTATCATACATATTCGCTTATACATCTGTTGTGTTTGTATGTATATATATACAAATATAATATTTACATGTACAAAAACAAGCATAAAAGACTTATAGCGGATTACTCAGAAGAAGCTTGGGTACCATGTTGTGCTTTTTGTATAATAACAATGCCAAAAGTAAATGTTTTATGTAGAAATACAGTGATTTCTGTACTAGGTATAAGTATTTATATAAGTATATATATATGCACTTATGCGTGTATATATATATATATAAATATACTTATATGTAAATATGTGTTTATTCATATGAATTTCCTGTGCAATTCCATTGTCAAAGAGCAATATTTCTATGGAAGAATATAGAGTTTATAAAAATTTGAGTTTGTATGTTTCTATATATGTAGATATATGAGTATATATATATATATAGTTATGTGTGTGTATATATATATATATAAATACATACATATATATATGTATATAATATTTATATATAAATCATACAAAATATAAATAAAAAGAAAATTAAAGCTGACTATGCTTTCAATGCACTAACCAAAACTAGGTATCGCGCATGTTTAAAGCAGCTTACATTGTAATTGTATGGAAAAAAGTAGATACAAAAGGGCTTATTCCCCCCTCATGGGGAGGCACTATCTCCCACAGCGCTGACCCTCCCTTATGGGGAGGGCATGGCTAGGGAGAAGCCCCAAACCCCCCTTCACATAATCAAATTTCAAACACAAAAATACGAAACAAATGTGTGTTATATCTATAAAATATATATATATATATATGTGTACACACAGGGAAAAATATTTGTGCATATATATATATAAGTATATATATATATATATTTACATTTTCAGACTTACTGTAACAAGATTGAGCATTCTGGAATGAAATTTTATCTACAGTTTGCAGAGAGAAACCCCAATCTGGAAGTGGGGAGAATATGCAATTTCTCTTAATACACACAAAAGAAAATAAGTTCTTTCTCAATCTTTCATAGTATTGCATACAATTCAAACTGATATTCAAACTCCTTAGTAGTATCTACTTATTTCAATCAAGATTTATAGGAAAAGAATGGAAAATCTAGAAATTACGCTTCCAACTAGGATTGTAGATGCTCTTCAACTAGCTTCTTCTTTTGCCTCTTTTCAATTTGGTTTCTTAGAGAAAACCTCTTCTTCTTCCTTCTCTCCAATTGCTTTTCCATCTCTTTGTTTCCCTACTATCCTCCAAGGAACAATTCTCAACTCACTATTTTTAAAGATTCAACATCTTCTTGGCAGCAATTAAAACAAACTTGCAGAGCATATTTTCAAGAAGGTTTTTCCAAGAACCGTTACCTTCTCAGGAACTCTTTTCCCTTTTTAAAATTTCTTTCCATTTACAATTTCCTACCCTAATCTTGAAATGTATTTTAAAAAAAATAATAATTTTTAGTTTAATTGCATGTAAATCCCCTATTTTGAAAATATTTTCCAAACAATAAAATAAATATCTTATAACTAATGGTTAACTTATTAACTCAAAGTGTAACACAAAATATAGGAAGAGTAGAATGCATGAGTATTTAAATCAAATTTTATAAGTAACTATAATTTAAACTTAATCCTTTATTTTATCATGCTGTCACTACATCATTTATTTAATTTTCAAATAATTCAAAAAAAACACACAAAAATTAAACATTCCTAAATGCAATCTATATGAAACTAAGTGTGTGTGTGTGATCAAGAGGTCTTCTTTCTTTGTCGTGTCAAGAAGCTAATCACCTCTCCTTAATCACACCCTTGGTCTTTGACTTCCTACAACTCAAGTGCACTCAGGCACACAACAATAATTGAATTAGTATCACGTCAAGATATAAATAAAGCAATGCATTACATTAATAAAAATGTTTCTACTCTATTTTGCTTCATTTTCAAAATAAAACGCATTCAATATTTTTCAACTTTTCATAATTTAAGTAAACACTTTCATTTATCTCCACACCAAAACACCATCATAATAATTATTATTCTACTAGGCACAACAAAACATGTAACAAATCCATAGAAAGCCAAAAGTAAACTACATTAGGAACTGAGATGTGACATCCTTCCCCACTAGGAAGAGACATCGTCTTGATGTATTATTACAAACCACACAACAAAATTTGAAGTATCAGTGTATCATAAGTCTCTAAAAGCAAGAAAATAAAATATGCTATGATCTCAAACGAGGAAAAGCTCTATCAATGTCTTCAGCATTCTCCCAAGTGGCATTATCCTTTGAGTATTTGTCCCACTAGACTCTATACTATATAATGTCCCTGTTCCAAAACTTAACATTGCACTCTTCTAGTATCTTGATGGGCTCTACCTGCATCACTCCTGGGTCCTGTACTTGCAATGCATGCCAGTCAAGAATATGAGCTATATCTAGATGATAGGGCTTAACCACCGAGACATGAAAAACATTATGGATCCGAGATAGAGCTAGTGGCAGAGCAAGCCTGTAAGCAACCAGATTAATCACCTCCAAGACATCAAAAGGCCCAAAAAACCTAGGGGAAAGACTTGAGTTCTTTCTGAAAGAGATTGAACTCTTATGTGGCTGAACTCTCAAAAAGACCTTGTCTCCCGTAGAGAATTGTCTGAAATTTTTGTTCTTGTCTGCAAGACTCTTTTGTCGATTTGAAGCTTGCTTAAGCTTTTCTTTGATAAGCTTCATCTGGTCTTCCATTTCCCTCAACATTTCGAGACCAATCACAATCCTATCCTCAACCCTGTCCCAATTGATGGGTGTACGACACTTTCATCCATAGAGAGCCTCGAATGGTGCCATACCCAAAGAGGCATGGTAGGAGTTGTTGTAAGCAAACTCCACCAAAGGAAAATAATCCTCCCATCTATGTTGTTGCTCCATACAATGCATTTGGTGGAGATCCTCCACAATCTGATTCACCCTCTTTGACTGGCCATCAGTCTGAGGATGATATGCTGAACTAAAATTCAATTTAGTTCCTAGGGAAGAATTTAGAGTAGTCCAAAATTTGGAAGTCATCCGAGTGTCATGATCTAAAATGATCACCTCTGGCACTCCATGCAGTCGAAAGATTTCCTGTACAAATTTTCTTGCCAAAACTATTGAACCATCCTTGAGGTTCCCAGGAATGAAATGGGATACCTTAGTCAATTTATCCACAACAACTAGGATGATATCATGTTGATTCCTAGACATTGGCAATCCCTGAATAAAGTCCATGGTTATCACCTGTCACTTATATTATAGAACCCTGTGTGGATATAAAGTCCTGCCGAATGGACATGCTTAGCCTTAACTCATTGGAATTCCAAACATTGGGCTATAAATGCAATAACATATCTTTTGAGTCATGGCTAGAAGTATAGAGGCTTGAGTCCCTCAACCATTTTCGTCACACCAGGGTGTCCTGAGTATGGCGCATTATGGAATTCCTCTAGCACCAACTCTCTCAACCCTACAAAGTTAGGAATATACATGCGACCCTAGAACCTATAGATTCCATCAGACTCAAATACATATCCTTCAAATCTATGATTTGAAGGATCCTGCTCTAGGGCTTGTTTCACCCTTTCATACTGCTCATCCCTAGGTAAAGCCTGAACCACCTGCTCTCTGAAACTATATTTTATGGTAACCATGGCTGCTAAATGTCTCCTCCTACTCAAGGCATCTGCTACCCTATTTTCCTTCCCTTTAATGTACTCAATGCCAAAATCATATTCACTCAGAAATTCCAACCATCGCCTCTGACGAGCATTTAGATTGGGTTGAGTAAAGATGTATTGTAATCCAACATGATCAATTTTTAGTTCAAATGGCTTACCCAAGAGATAGTGTCTCCCATCTAAAGGGCATGAACTATGGCTGCCAACTCTAAATCGTGTGGTGCATAATTGAACTCATGTTGTTTCAACTTTCTTGATTCATATTCCACCACTTGTCCTTCCTGCATGAGAACAAATTCTACCCCTTCTCTTGATGCATCAGTAATCACTGTAAAATGACCATTCGAGTCAGGAACAACTAGAATAGGTGTTGAAGTAAGCTTCTCTTTCAGCAATTGAAAAGATTTTTCACACCTGTCACTCCACTCAAATTCCTGTCCCTTCTTCTGGAGTGTGGTAATGGGTGTTGCTATTGTCGAGAATCCTTGCAAAAATCTCCTGTAATACCTTGTAAGTCCCATAAAGCTTCAAACTTCTAATACATTCTATGGTGCTAGCCAATCTAAGATTGCCTTAATCTTATCTGGGTCCACAGCTATCCCTTCTGCTGAAATAATGTGTCCCAAATAATGTACCTCATATCAGAAAAAGGTACATTTGGACATTTTCCCATATAAATTATGTTCCCTCAACCACTGCAATACTATCCTCAAATGATTCTCATGCTCTTCCTTTGACTTGGAATATATCAGGATATGATCAAGGAAGATTAAAACAAAATTATCTAAGAAGTCCCGAAAAAAACTGTTCATCAAATTCATGAAGGTTGCAGGGGCATTAGTTAGCCCGAATGGAAGCATTGTGAATTCGTAGTGCCTGTACCTTGTCCTAAATGCAGTCTTGTGAATATCTTCATCCTTTAGCCTCAACTGATGATACCCCGATCTCAGATCTATTTTAGAGAATACCTTGGCATCTTTTAACTAGTGAAACAAATCATCAATATGGGGAAGCATGTATTTATTCTTGATAGTAACCTTGTTAAGCACCCTGTAATCTATGCATAACCTCAAGGTTCCATCCTTCTTCTTCACAAATATAACAGGAGCTCCCCAAGGTGACACACTCTATCTAATGAAACCTTGTTTCAACAATTCCTCCAATTGGGCTTTTAGCTCATATAACTCTATGTTTTCATCCTATAGGGGGCTTTGGACTGAGGTTCCGCACCCAGTATCAAAACAACTGAAAAATGAAATACACGCTAAGGCGGTAGCTCAATTATCTCTTCAGGGAAAACATCCTCAAATTCTTTTAGAATAGGATGATCATTAACTAAGGATTTTGTCTCATCAAGGTCCTTGACCTTTATTGCATAAATAGTGCATCCCCTTTGGGTTGCCTTCTTTAATTGCATGGCTGAAACTTGCCTAAGTTCTAGAGGCCTTTTTACACCACTAATCTCCACATGATTACCTTGATCATCAAGACACCTTATTGTTTTATCTTCACAATCCACAAGGGCCTTATGTTCAGAAAGCCAATTTATCCCTAAAATTACATCATAAGATCCCAATGGTTCTACATACAAATTGACTTGCGTTTTGAGACTAGGGAGTTCAAGTTCACTACAAAACAGGAATTGCTCTAACTTCATCTCTACTCGGTTCCCATACTAAACTTTACATGAATTTTCCATATAGCCCGGTCTAACTGATAATTTAGATATAACAAAAGGATCCAAAAAACTATCAATGGCACTAGTATCAATCAAAATAGAAATAGGAGATCCAAAAAGTTCACCCGAAAGCTGGATATGAGTGGATTGATAATCTGCTTGGCAATTGTCAACCACCACATGAATATGATGTTGATTCTTATTGTTCTGTCTATTAACCCTCTGAGGGCACACACTGGCATAATGCTCACCACCACAAGTATAACAACCCCCACGAGGTGCCTTAGGCCTATCAGACAAATCTCTCTTGCTATTGTCATTCTTCTTATTGAAGTTAGCCCTCTTATTGTTATTCTGGTTTCCATCATTAAGGTTCTGAGGAATACCACCCCTTTTCAAATTTCTGATTTGCATGTTATTATTTCCCTAGTTTCCCTAATTGCTTTGATTTCCTTGGTAATTGTTTCCTCAGTGATTTCCTTGGGATTTCTTATTTCCATACTTGGCTTCCCTGCTTTTCTTGTAATTTTCAACCTACTACATTTTATGTTCTTGTAAGAGTGCCAATTCAAAGGATTCATCCATGGTGGCTGGTCTATGCATATCCACCTCATTTCTAATTTGAGGCCTAAGCCCCATAATGAATTTCTAAATTCAAAACAACTCATCATGTTGGTACTGAGGTACATACTTAAGTAATTGAGATAATTTATCCCAATACTATATCACTGTCATTCCTCCCTGAATGAGCACCTTGAATTCTATCATTTTATTATCAAAATAAGTCTGTGGAAGCCATCTCTTCCTGAAAATCTGCAAAAAATGTTCCCATGTTACCTTGCCAGGAAATTGTTTTTTTCATCCCTTTCATTCTCCCACCATGTAGCAGCTTCACCTGTAAGCTCGTAGGATCCCCATTCTTCCTTAGTTTCCTTGGATAGGTTACGAAGAGAAAAGTACCTTTCCATTTCAATAATCTAGGATTCTACCCCATCACCAAAATATTTACCATCAAAATTGGGTGGCACCACCTTCTTGATGTCCTTACCCAATTCTTCGACTACCTTAGTTAGATTACTTTGATTCTTTTCAACTTCAAGGTTTTCTCCGTTTGGGTCATTCCTAATGTTTTCACTCTCACCAGGTTCAGACCTTGTTGGCCCAGTTTGTCTTGCCTGCTCAAGGTTATCAATCCTGGCCTCTTCCCTACTTAGTATGGCCAAAATCTTATCCAACTTATCATTGGGATCACCACGGGATCCTCCTACCCATAACCTCTGATAATACCTACCCTCCATTAGGGTTACCCTGGAAAAACATAACATCAAGTGTAATTAGGCATAGGTCCTAGAGTTGAACCTTGATTCTCTGAGACCAAAATGTAATGCTCAAAAAATTGATGTTCATTTATCCACACAATTTACCAAACTAATACATTCCAAGGATAATAAAAGTAAAAGATACATATGTCATTATCTTTCCAAAAATGCTTAAAAGGAAAATTCATAATATATTTCCATTCCATTTATGCAGATTAAATAATTTAATTAACAACAAGGATCATTACAATGATACATATATCATTTCCATTTGCATATCAATGAGTTTCCATAAATTCACTCAAATTTCAATTATACCACTAACTTTCAATCAGTACATCTATTTCAATGTTACATCAAATCTTTCTTTTCAACACATCTATTTCAATGTTACAATATTGAATTACAAATAAAATTTCATTTACAAGTGGGCTTTACAAGCCATTCCAAATAATACATGAATACATTTATAACATTTAAATCTCTGAACCTCAACCGTCGTGACACCACTAGTCTTCTTGCAAGCTGGGGCCAAGAGTGTGATTAAGGCACCTTTTCCGCCCAACCACAAAGTACAATACTTCCCTAGGTTTCTTCCTAAATCGAAGAAATCTCCGGCCCTGCACGAGGAGCCTAGCAACCTGAAACAACAATGCAGGAGGGAACTCTCGATGCAAGCCTGATGCCTATATGCATTCCTAACATGAGAATCACATATTTCTTGCAAACATGAGATGGCAAAGACCTATATTTATTTAGTTCTAGGCTTTTAATTCCATCTATTTCAATGGTCCAAGTGCTTGGCCAAGCATAACTAAAACAAATGATAGTTTTAGAAAAGGTAAAACTACCGCCTCTGGGGTTCCACCTTCGGCATCATGTCCCAGAAGTTTCCCAAAATACAGTAAATAATGCACTTCCATCTAAGTTCACTTTCAATTTTTACACATTTCTAATTCCAAAGAAGTTTCATAATTTTCCAAATGTTTTCTCAAAGTTTGTCAAAATAGCTTTCATGCATACAATCAGTAAATGAGATTTTCTTGTACAATTTTAAGTGAGTTTTTAATGAAAAATGTATTCAATCCCAATTCTATTTCCTAAATTAGTTTTGATCACAACAAATAATTATATGATAGTTTCAACCAAAAGAAAATTACTATTTTCAAAAAGCTCACTAATTTTGATTGTATTTTAAATAACCCACATTTGCTAAAAAGTTTCAAATTCATCTTTAAACATAGTCTTATGTATGTTCTCTAAGTTCAAATCTAATATATGATGTTTTACACAACGCACCGATATTCAGAAATATAAACAATTTGAGATAAAGATGAATAAAGTAGATAACCAGATTCATATTCAAAACAAGATGGTTGCTAAATACAAAGTTATTTGTATGAATTTATTCTACATTTTCAGAGTTTCAATCTAAAATATACAAATTTATCATACATATTCGCTTATACATCTGTTGTGTTTGTATGTATATATATATATATATATATGAATATAATATTTACATGTACAAAAATAGGCATAAAAGACTTATAGCAGATTACTCATAAGAAGCTTGGGTACCATACTGTGTTTTCTATATAATACCAATGACAAAAGTAAATGTTTTCTGTAGAAATACAATGATTTTTGTACTAGGTATAAGTATTTATATAAGTATATATATATGCACTTGTGCGTGTATATATATATATATATATATACTTATATGTAAATATGTGTTTATTCATATGAATTTCCTCTGCAATTCCATTGTCAAAGAGCAATATTTTTGTGGAAGAAAACAATGTTTATAAAAATCCGAGTCTGTATGTTTGTATATATGTATATGTATGAGTATATATATATAGTTGTGTGTGTATATATATATAAATACATACATATATATATATATGTATATATATGTATATAATTTATATATATAAATCATACCAAATATAAATAAAAATAAAATTAAAGCTGACTATGCTTTCAACGCACCAGCCAAAACTAGAATTCGCGCATGTTTAAAGCAGCTTACACTACAATTGTATGGCAAAATGTGTACAAAAGGGCTTACGCCCCCCTCATGGGGAGGCACTGCCTGTGGAAGGAAACGCTTCCTCCATAGGCCACAACCTATGGAGGGAGCGTTGTCTCCCACAGTGCCGCCCCTCCCTTATGGGGAGAAGCCCCAGCCCCCCCTTCACATAATCAAATTTCAAACACAAAAAAATGATTTCCATTAACATCTGAATGCTATTCATTAGAAATTCATTTTCGATGCAAGATTTGTAAACAAATGTGTGTTATATCTATAAAATTTATATATATATGTGTACACATAGGGAAAAATATGTGTGCATATATATATACATTTTCAGACTTACTGTAACAAGATTGAGCATTGTGGAATGAAATTTTATCTATACTTTGCAGAGAGAAACCCTAATCTAGAAGTGGGGAGAATATGCAATTTCTCTTAAAACACACAAAAGAACATAAGTTATTTCTCAATCTTTCACAGTATTGCATACAATTCAAACTGACATTCAAATTCCTCAGTAGTGTCTACTTATTTCAATCAAGATTTGTAGGAAAAGAATGGAAAACCTAGAAATTATGCTTCTAGCTAGGATTGGAGATGCTCTTCATCCAATTTCTTCTTTTTCCTCTTTTCAATCTGGTTTCTCAGAGAAAACCTCTTCTTCTTCCTTCTCTCCAATTGTTTTTCCAACTCTTTGTTTCCCTACTATCCTCCAAGGACCAATTCTCAACTCACTATTTTTAAAGATTCAACATCTTCTTGGAAGCCATTAGAACAAACTTGCAGAGCATATTTTCAAGAAGGTTTTTCCAAGAACCGTTACCTTCTCGGGAACTCTTTTCCCTTTTTAAAATTGCTTTCCATTTACAATTTCCTACCCTAATCTTGAAATGTATTTTAAAATTAATAATAATTTTCAGTTTAATTGCATGTAAATCCCCTATTTTGAAAATATTTTCCAAACAATAAAATAAATATCTTATAACTAATGGTTAAATTATTAACTCAAAGTGTAACACAAAATACAAGAAGAGTAGAATGCATGAGTATTTAAATCAAATTTTATAAGTAACTATAATTTAAACATAATCCTTTATTTTATCATTCTTTCACTACATTTATTTAATTTACTAATTATTATTTAATTTGCAAATAATTCAAAAAAAAAACACAAAAATTAAACATTCCTAAATGCAATCTATATGAAACTAAGTGTGTGTGTGTGATCGAGAGGTCTTCCTTCTTTGTCCTATCAAGAAGCTAATCACCTCTCCTTAATCACACCCTTGGTCTTTGACTTCCTGCAACTCAAGTG
Organism: Sequoia sempervirens; assembly: GCA_007258455.2. Taxonomy (NCBI): domain Eukaryota; kingdom Viridiplantae; phylum Streptophyta; class Pinopsida; order Cupressales; family Cupressaceae; genus Sequoia; species Sequoia sempervirens. The sequence continues at coordinate 62,647 of VDFB02266687.1, read as the reverse complement.
CACTCAAGAACACAACAATAATTGAATTAGTATCACGTCAAGATATAAATAAAGCAATGCATTACATTAATAAAAATGTTTCTACTCTATTTTGCTTCATTTTCAAAATAAAACGCATTCAATACTTTTCAACTTTTCATAATTTAAAAAAACACTTTCATTTATCTCCACACCAAAATACCATCATATTAATTATTATTCTTCTAGTCACAAAAAAACATGTAACAAATCCATACAAAGCCAAAAGTAACCTACATTAGGAATTGAGACGTGACCTGAACTCACAATATAGTTTCCTCATGAAATATTGTGGGACTTCATAATTGTTATATGGTGGGTAATCAAAAGCCATGTACCACCATCCCAAAAAAGGCTCTTAACCTTTTGGTGGTGGCACCAATGGATAGTAAACCTCTTCACATTGAGGCTAAGATCATGATTTGTGTGTGGGTCAATGAATAATGAGCACAAATCTAATTTTGTAATTTTTTTGATCTTTTACATCTTTATATGACAATTTATCTCGGTAAAAATTCTTAGTCTCCTGCCTCCGATTTTGGCAACCACATAATTGTTTGTTATTGTATCTACATATTTTAACATTTCTTTAAGCGAATATGCAAGTGTTTTTCTTTCCATGGTTGAACCGTTTGGATCATTCAACCTCATTATTAACTCAATTTGTTTTTTATTGTTTTCAATTTCACTCATTAAATTTTACTGAGTTCCAGGAGGATGTTGAAGGATTGGTGGAGGAGATTGTTGTTGTGATTGTTGAATTTGAGGATTTTGTTCTTGTTGTTGTTGCTCTACTTTTTGAGGATTTTCAAGAGGTTTTTGATGAGGTTTTGCAAGTTCATTATCATCTCCTACAAATTCAATAAATAAATATAAAAAGACAACCTAAAACTAACAAATTCACAACAAAAAATAAACAATCCTTACCTCTTCGACCTCCCCGTTGACGTGGCAACATCCTAGTGATGAAATACCAACAATTTGATGAAAAACTTGCAAGATTCACTCCTCCTAGAATGTGAGCATACAAAAGAAGGGATTTTGGCAGCGGGAAAAAAAAAATAGCCACAAAGAAAATGAGCTCGATTTTTTTCTTTTTTTCTTTTTAATTGCTCATAACATGAGCACGTTATTCCACACTCGCATTATAACACAAGCATGGAATAGGGTTGGTGTGGCTGATCCTTAGGCTCAGTACACCAAGCAATAATGTGAGGACATTATAATGTGTTCATGTTATAACACACTCACGTTATAATGCACTCGTATTATGAGCTATCAGAACATTTTTTAAATTTGGCCACAATTTGGTCCCCCATCTTTTTGCACCCGCCCATGCTATCATAATGTTCTTTTGAACTATGTTTCTGTGTTACACTTTTTATATGAATAAAATAAGCATCACCATTATTATCTTGAGTTATTAGTATTGTTCAATGGAATTATATTGGATGAATTAATCTTGAAGAAGTATAAGTTCATGTGATTTGAGTTTAGTGTAGTAGTATTGAGAGTTGGCCACTCAAGGGAACCATAGAATAGATAGATAAGTATCTTTGTTTTCAATTATGTTATCTTCATTTTATATGGTAAATGTGAATAAATTTTTTTTGTATATGTCGAGCTTTGTTAAGTTATTCTTGTAGGTTGTAGTTTGAGTTCATAATCTTAGCTTTGTTTACCTGAATTTTTGGAGCACCCACTCTAGTTATCAGTTGTAGGTTGTTAAGTTTGTTATCTGTTAATAGTTACATGTTAGTTGATAGTTGTTATAGTTTCATTGCAAGCATTTCCTTTTTAGTAATTTACATGATTCCTAGCTTAATCATGTTATGCTTTCTAGTTTAATTATTTTATGCTTTCTAGCTTAATAATTTCATGCTTTCTAGCTTAATAATTGCATGCTTTCTAGTTTAGACAATTTTACAGTTTCTAGTTTAATGGACATTAGTTCATTTCTATTTACAAATACTGTAAACATTCAAAAAACATGAGAGTTAGTTGAGATGATTTCTATTGCATATAGCCTCTAAACACTACTTGATTGATACAATTGATGTAGTTTTCAACTAAAGCAATAGGACTGAATGACAACTTGTCACTTTTTGGTTCATTTTTAGGGACTTCCTTTTCTAGTGTTAGTTGGGTATTGCTTGAATAATAATGTAGAGAAAGGGTATACAACAACATAACACAACCAAACAACCATTCCTTCAAACCTTTAGACATCAATTGGTGGGTTTTCCTTCATTTACCCTCATTTTGCTAGTTTCAAAATGACTTTTTTGGACCTAACTCTTAAAAAAAAACTGATTTATAGGAAATAAGACTTTTTTTAGATACCCATTTGGCCATTCTCAAATATATCTCAAAATTAGGTTAGGTTTCTTTGTATAGAATTCCTCAAAAAATTGACTATCCTCCTTCTAGACTAGGCCTAATTAGGTCACTAGGCATGTTACCAATGAACTCAAGGCTTTAAAGGCTCTCAATTCATGTTTGAACACTTTCAACATAGAACACATGGACTAATTAGCCTTCTCCTATCATGTAGATCAAAATCCAAAGGTTTTGCAACAATTTCCCTAAGTCTAAGGTTCTTAGGTCTAATCCATGAAGATATCAAACCATAGCAACAAATCCACATGTGCCAAAATCCATCTCCTACCCTTGCAACTTTGGGAAATTAAAAAAAAAACAATACAATCCATTCCACTAAGTTCGAGGAGTTTTTTATTGGTGGAATGTAAAGATATGAATTTTCCCTTACTCCTTGGTTACCCTACCTAGGGTTTAGACCAGTCTAGGAAGAAATTGCTCTAATTTTCTTAAATCTTAATGAAAATGAATGAGACCAAGTGAAAAAAAAAATAGATTCAATATGCTTCATTTTACAATTGGTTTTAAGTCATTATAGGATCATATAGATCCGTACTACATCAAAGAACAAGGAAACACTTAGAAATGAAGAAAACAAAAATTTGTATTGCTTTGATCTTCAAAAACTCCAACAACCAACCTCCTCTTCGACCATACAAGGATTTTTAAAGAATTTACAATCATTCCCAATGGTCATAAACCACTTTTCAAATTATAAACTTAAAAAATCCTCAATTTACCCCCTTTTACAAAAGGATGCAAAAGTTGCTTTAACAACATTTGGACAACTATTGACAACTTTTACATTGTTTTCCCAATTGACGCAAAACCTTCCAAAATGGAATGAAAATGAACCTAAATGACTTATTACATTAATATTAGAACCAAACTCACTAAATCAACCCAAGATGACACAAATTTCAATATGCCAGATTTTTTGATGCAACATTGACAACTATTACAATATTCCACTACCTTAAACCTAAAGACTCCAAAAGGACTCCCAATGACATGAAATGGACTCACAAGGCCTTATTACATGAAATCAACCCAAAAAAAAACAAAAATAAAATTCACTACATAACAGAAGAGTGCACCTAGAACTAGGTGCCCCTACACCATACTCCCAAGGGAAGAAAAGATTCAAGTTCCACTTGAATGGAGGGTAGCAACATGAGAACCATGCTTGAAATATCTTGTCTTGTGTCTTTAAATCCATGGACATTGTCTTCTTTGAAACAGTCACATGCTTGTTTTATCTTGACTTTAGGCCTCTTGAACACTTGGAAAAGGTATTTGAACTTGTCAAAGTAATCATGTCCCCCATCTACACCTCTAAACCCTTCCTTCAACAGTGCCTTAATAAATGAAACAGTAGCTCTAAATTATGTATGTGAAGCGTCAAACTCAAGTTTCTTATTTTATTTGACTTGAAGGGATTGAAATCTACTTGTAAATACTAATAACCCTTGACGAAACATATAACAGTTATATAAACTATGTTGCAATTCACCTTCCACAGATACCTCATGCAATAATAGTTTAAATTGATCAATCTTCCCATGAGACTGTTCATACTCTTCCTCCTACACTTGGATGATAAAATAACTAACATTATCCTTTGTAACTACTTATTTAACACCATCCTTGACTATGTCTTCTTTGCTCTGCTTCTCACACTCTCTTAGTGAACCTTTCAACATGAAACATCTGGCTAAAGTATCTTGGTCTACAAATCCACAATTGCAACTTGATCTTCCCCATCTACAACCGTCTCTACTATCCTAGTAGTAGACACAAATGGTATATTTCTAACATGGTGAACTAAATGGAAAGCTCTTTCCTTGTCTAACATTTGAAAATCTGAAGCCTACACTGTGTTTTCTAGCAACTCACCTTTCTCAACTTGCACATTAGACTCAAATTCACTCTCTTTAAAAAAAATTAAATGATTCCTCATTCGAATTGGTAGTAAGGTATGTGAAAACTCATCCACAACTATGTCTACATTATCCTTCAACATGATTTGGATCTCCCATGAAAATCACAAATGTTAATTGTTGTCATGGAAGTCTGGGGTCTATTCATGATTTCAAAATCCACCTATCCCCCCATCATGGACTTTAAGAAGTGTTTTTGACTCATTAAAATCACACTTTCCCACACTTTTGGATCTTTGTCTTTCTTCTCTATGATTTTTATAAATTCCTTTTCACTCACCAACATAACACTAGAACTCACTTGTGATTCATGACTTTCCTCTTTTAATGGTGTAAGGGAGTAGGAAACTAAATCTTTCCCTATAACATATGTTTTCTCCCTGCCATCATGCTTGGCATTCCTATCATATTTCCAAGGCCTCCCAAAAAGCAAATGAATTACATCCATTGGTATTATGTCACATAAGACCCTATCCTTATAACCCCCTATGTGAAAATCTACCCAACTCTGTTCATTCACCACTACTTGTTTCCCTTTGTTTAACCAAGACACCTTGTAGGGAGTAGCATGAGGAATTCTTTGTAATTTCAACTTCTCAACCACTTCAAGAGAAACCAGATTTTTTGTACTACTAGAATCAATAACAACCTTGCAACACTTACCTTGGATTTTACATGTATTTCCAAAAAGAGACTTTTTGTATGCTAGTTCCTTCTCCATTGGCCCTTTGATTAGAGTTCTTCTCATCAGAAAAAACTCTCCAATCTTTTGTTCTTCAACATGTGGTGAAGAATTTACACTCTCAACATCATCTCCACCTTGTGAAATCTGATTTCTTCTTTCTCTTCCAAAAAAATTAGATGGATGCTCCTTAGTACATTTCCATGGTTGGTGGCATCCAATTTTTTTGCACTTATAGTGCTTCCCAGTAAATCCACTTGAACCTCCTATTTGGCCTCCAAATCTACCCCTATAATATGATCTTCTTCCTCTAAAACTACCTCTTGAGTCAAGAACTTGTTCTTGAACTCTACTTGTCTCTCATTGACTCTCATATGATTGTCGTGAATCAGCAAACATATCTCTTCCTATAGAATTCCTTCCTCTACCCCTGCTTTTCTTTTCTCTCCTTCTCCTAGACTTATCTTTAACCTTGATGGCCAATTGATAACACTCTTCCACCAATCTTGGGATTGTTAGGCTTAGTTCATCTTGAAGGTTGTATCTCAACCCATTGAGATATCTTTCCACTTTTTCCACATCATCTTCTACATGGCCTACCCTTATGCTCAATTGTATAACTCCTGAGTATAGGCCTACACAACCATCTCTTTTTTCTTAATATTTTGAAGCCTTCTAAATAACTTAATTGTTCCATAGAAAAAAGGACCCTTTTCTTGACATGAGAATGATTCATGATTAATTGAACTTAGTGAGGCCTTGATTCAGGTGTTGTGAGGCATTTTATGTGTCCATTCTAGGTCTTGGACCCTTGCAAATTGAATAGCATGCTTCTAACAACATCTTGTAAAGGTGTTGTAGAGTCTTGTAAAGGAATTTCACACTTTTCTAGACTTAATTAACTTATTTCTCCCTAATTAAACATTATAAAATGTGTTTATTACATCAATCTAGAAGGTTCTTAATGTAAATTTAATGTTAAACTAGTGTTGTAGTGTGTTTTACACATTCACATTGGTTTTTGTTCCCTTCTAGGCTATGTGGACCTCATTTTAGTGTTGTAAAGTGTAATTAATCACACTTTCACATTTATTTATGTGTCCCAATCCCTATTTGACATTTAAATCATCAATAATAGTCCTTAATTGATCCATATTGTGCATCCTGAGGCATAATTTGATCAAATAACTGACATAGTCATGATATAAGCCTAATTTTCTTATTTCTCAACATTCAAACTAGCAAAAATGACCCATGTGGGACCCATTCACCATTAGTGGTTAATTAGTACCATATAGGTGGGACCCATTAACCATTAGCGGTGAGTGAGTCCCATTTTGAGTCATTTTTCAGGGTTTGAATGGGAAAAATTAGGTTTTAACTTTAATTTTTCTTCATGTCAGCCTGTGATGAGGTATAGTCAAGATACTAAGGTACAATTGACTATAAATAAGTATTTTTATCCTCATTTTACATCCAAAAATATCTAACAACTCATTCTTACCTCTCTCATCATTCATTCATCATCTATCTTCTATCTCAATTCAAGCAAGCTAGGGATTTCATCAAGTTATCTTCCTAAGACATTTAAAGGTTGAATCTTCATGTTATGTTGCATAATTTTGAGATAAAGTCATCATGAACTAGTAATAAATTCCATTTTTCATGCTTCATTAATTTATTTCATCATTTTGGTTTAATTACCTAAAAGGGGTTTGACCAAGACAAACCCCCATGCCCTAACAATCAACAATTTCTCTTTCTTGTCTTGTTTGCATGTAGATTTATGACTCTTGGAAGCTTGTAAATCATTGGAGATAAATTTGTAAAGTCATTCAAGTCATCTCTTCACCACTCAAGTCAAAATATCAACACAAATCCATTTTCAGGCCTGAATACGACAATTTTAGAAGCAGACACTTGTAGAACATCAAAGTGTAGATCAGAAGCCTCATACTCCACTTTTGAAAAATAAAAAATTCAAAAGTGGAATCATTCACCAAGGGTGGTGAATGGGTCCCACCCCAAGTCAATTTTTGGATTTTTTACATTTTTGAGTATCCTTTTGTCAAAAACGAGCTTTGGTACAGTTTGGTAGAATTAGGATTGATTCGCCCAGAATAGCAAATGAGTCCGACCAGGCTCAGCATCAACAACATTCCAAAATTCATTTTCAGTCCTCATCCATGTCTCAGTGCAAACTTTCAGTTTCATTCATTTATGTTAAGTTTTGCATTGATTTCTAGTTCATTGTTGCATTACACAATGTGTTTTCAAACAAGTTGTTTTCCTTTAGTTTCTATTCATTATTCAATAAATCCCATTCATTTATTTAATTCAAGCATAATATCTAGGAATATTTCATCATTATTCCATCCATATCACATTAATCTTTGAATGTAACATAAGCATTTTTGGCCCATCTTTCTCCTTCTAGGTGAAAAACCCTAGGAGAGGTAGAAAGAAAGTAGGTCCCAAAAATCTATGTTACATTAATGTTATAGTCACCAAGTAGGAATTTTCCTTTGATTTTAACAACCATCCTATCCCAAGAGGTGATTTTACACTTTCCCTTATTCTCCTTTCAACTTTTAGATAATCCCAGCAGGGCATGACCCTTCAGTTTTGTCTTGGCCAACTTCACCCTTTGTTCTTTTGGCACATCGTCATATTCAAAATAGTTGTCTAGTGCTCTTATCCAATCTAGGAGTTATTCACTATCCAATATTCCTCCATTTACTGGTAAATCCATCTTTTTCTTAGGGCCTTATCCCTTGACTACCTCCAACAGCTTTGTCATCCTCAAGTCATCAGGATCCATCTCTTCCTTGGACCCTCTTTGGGAACTTTCCTCTTCCCTTTCTTCTTCTTGGTCACTCAAGTCTCCTATGTCTATTCCTCTTTTCTATCTTTTTTCTATGGTAGGAAACATCTCCTTCATTTGTCTAATCTCTCTTGCATGTCTCTCCTTCAATTCATTCACCTCTTTGGTGATTACATTCCCTTTTGGAGGCATCTCTATTTCTTCTTCACTTGAAATATTCCCCTCTTTAGACTAACCTATGCTCTGATACCAATTTTATGTAGATAACGGGTATACAACAACCTAACACAACTGAAAAACCACTCTTTCAAACCTTTAGATATCAATTGGTGGGCTTTCCTTCATTTACCCTCATTTTGCTAATATCCTTTCACATGGGAATTTTTGGACCTAACTCTTCAACTAAAACTGATCTACATGAAATAAGACGTGTTTTAGATACCCATTTGGCCATTCTCAATCATATCTCAAAATCAAGGTGGGGTTATTTGTATGGAATGCCTAAAAGATTAATTGTCCCACTTTTTCACTAGGCCTAATTAGGTCACTAGGCATGTTACCAATGAAATCATGGCTTTAAAAGTTCTAAATTCCTATTATAACACTTTAAACATATCACACATGGCCCAATTAGCCTTCTCCTATCATGTAGATAAAACTCCAAAGGTTTTCCAATAATTTCCCTAAGTTTCTAGTGTTCCTATGGCTAATCCATGAATATATCAGACCATAAAAACAACACCACACTTGCAAAACTCCATCTCTTGCCCCTAAAAATTTGGGAAATCAAAATAAAAACCAATACAAGCCATTCCACTGAGTTTCAAGAGCTTTAATTGATAGAATGGAAAGATATGCATTTTCCCTTACTCCTTGGTTACCCTACCTAGGGTTTAGACCAGTCCAAGAAGAAATTGCTCTAATTTGCTCAAATCTTAATGAAAATGAATGAAATAAAATGCAACAAAAAGTAGATTCAATACAATTCCATCTACAATTGGTTTTAAGTCATTAAAAGGTCATACAGATCTGTACTACATCAAAAAACAAGGAAATGTTCATAAATGCATATATTTTTTTTAATTGCTCCAATCTTCAAAAACTCCAACAACCAACCTCCACTTCAACCATACAAGTATTTTTAAAGCATTACAATCAATCCCAATGGTTATCAATGACTTTTCAAATTATAGACTTAACAAATCCTCAATTTACCCCTATTTACAAAAAGTTGCAAAAGTTGCTTTGATGGCATTTGGGCAACTATGAGAACTTTTATATTATTTTCCCAAGTGACCGAAATGACAACATGGCTTCTTTGATGCAACATTGACAACTATTACAATATTCCACTACCTTACACCTAAAGACTCCACGAGGAATCCCAACGACATGAAATGGCCTCAAAAGTCCTTATTACATGAAATCAAACCAACACAAAACAAAACCAAAATTCATTACATAACCCAAGGGTGCACCTAGAACCAGGTGCCCCTACACCAAAAACTTCGTTTAGGAACATAAATAGTCACTAGGATTCTTTTTTTGCATGGTCAAGAAACGAGGCTCCCATAGAAGATACATACCAAAACCCCCACAAGAGATGTTCCAACCACAAGTAGAAACAAGGAAGTCTCAACTAAATAATATACCAAAGAATTGATCAAGTAGGATCATCCTGAGACTTTCTAGTATACCCCATAAATTCACCGATCAGAACAAACAATTGTAGAGAAAACTATCCCTTTGCATAATCGAGAACCTCAAAAATTAGAATAAACCTTTGATGAAGAATTTTTCTTTGAAGAGGAACGCATCCCTTTGAATGTTATGGGTGATTGAAGAAATGATTCTAACCCAGCAAAGGTCGCAAACATTCACTTATCCTATTCATATCAATGCAAATGATGATACACCTATGAAAATTTCACCAACTTTTTCTCCAACTTTTTGAGGTTTAAAGGTAAGTTCAAATGATGTAATGTGTTGAGATGATGTCTTTGGTACTTGGTTTCCAAGTGCTTTTGAGAAGATTTAATAAATAAAGTAAATTATGTTGTGCAAGTGTTTATAATGTGTTCTGGTATTATGCTCCACATTCCTTTTGTGTTGATGTTATGTTTTTGTAGATCTGTAGGTTATTTAAGGTTATTAGAAGTTTCTATATTTAGAATTTGGGTTTGTAGATTATTGTACAGTGCAAGATATTTTCACTACTGTGTGAACCAATTGTTTAGTGATGTTTTCTATGGCCTAGGAGAAATGTATTTTCTCTGTATTTCTCCATTTTCTAGCTTTAGGTTGTGAATATTTGGGAAGTTCATTATAATTCTTTTATCTTTCTGTATTCAATTTTTTACTTGATTTGGTGAAGTACAGAGTGAGTTTCGTCTATAAAAATGCAAATAAGGGTTACCAATTGTTCTGAGTTGAAGTATTTGTTGATGCAAGCTTGGATGAAGTGTTTGATGAATCTTGAGTAGTTCGTGGAGTATTTTGGAATTATTTCAAGTGAATTATGTTTTCTAGAACTTTCATCTCTTTGGATTGGTTTAAGGAAGCATGGACTTAATGATTATGGTGTTTTACACAAGTGTTGCTAACCTTGTGTTTAACACTACATGTTAGGCTTTTGGAAGCATGTTGAAGTGTGTTGGGATCTATTTGGGTCCTAATTAAGGATTTATGTAGGTCACCTTTTGTTCCTATCCACCGCAAGAATGTTTAGGTGTTGACCTATTTTGAATTTGTATGTATAATAACTAGTGGTTGACATTGGAGAAAGTTTTTGAGGTAGAGCTTGACATAAATATGTATGGTGTTGATTCAAGTGAAATAAAAAAGATTAAAAAGTAAGATAGATGTGAGATTGATGCAAATTTGAATAGAGTAGTGTGAACTTCATGTTAGGGTTCCTGAAGGCAGTGAGCTGAAGGCATCCAAAATATTTCATTTGAGACTGTGAAAGTGTGTGAGCAATTGTGGTGGACTCCTTGTTGCATTGGGAAGTTTTCTTTATATAACATTCTTCTTCTATCTTCTTATATTCTTTCTAGGGAAATTAGCCCTAGATGTGAGCCCTTTTGGATAGTGTGTCCTATTTCTGGAAGTGATCCCTTTTGTACCAATTTTTCTATTACTTATATTGTGAGCTAATCCTTACTGTAGTTTTTCTCTCATTGGGTTTTCCATGTAATTTGGTGTTCTCTTGTGTATGGTGTTGTGATTTCCACTTTAGATATCTGTATTTCATGTTTAATCAAACTAACAGAATAAGGGTTTAATGAATGCTCATGGATTTGATTATTGTTGAGGGTTTTGAAGGTTTAATTTTCTACAACTGATTAACCTCCCCTCTTAGTTTTCTTGTACATTTCAATAGTTTTATGAGTGAAGGATCATAAACATTCATCTAGGTTTGGGTTTCTGAACCCACGTTGCCCCTTTTATCTTCCTTCCTTTTCATCTAATCAAATACTCGTTCCTTTCTTTGCTCAATGTCTTCCTAATTGTTCTTTAGTTCATCACTTTATAAATTTCCTTATTCTTCTTTTTTGATAGTTACTAAAATGTTCATGTTGTGGCATGGAAATCTGAAACACTCCCACTTTTCCCACTTTTTCTTTTCAGAAACCTCTCCTTTTGTTGATGAGATAAAATTAGGTCTTCCTCCTTAAATTCTTCTCTTCTCCTTCTTAAATCAACATTCTCTTTGTGCCTCTTGGTGCTTGTTTGTAACTTCTCTTTCATAAAATTAAATTTCTCAAGGTTATCTAGCAACTTATCTTCCTTTAGCCTTTGTAAAATATCTCTTAATGTGTTTCAAATGATCCAAAATTTCATCTAAAACAATTGCAAACTTAAAAAGGACTAGTTTTTATGCTTCATCCTTCACTACACCTTTGATATCCATGGGTATTTCCTACTCTTCTTTCATTGTAACAACTTCTTTTGGATGAGAAACCAAGGCACAACACATCTCTTCCATTTTTATCTCTTTTAGAATTTTTTTTCCTAGAATAAACATAATCTAGTATTACTGCCCACTTATGTTTTTCTTTCACTAATGTCATGACATATTGTTTTGCATCTTTGGTTATTGTGTAAGTGTTTGCTTAATCATCATGTATGAAATTTTTCTCATACTTCCATGGTCTAATGACAAGCATCCATAGGCACTACATCACACATAATCTCATCTCTATAATTACCAATTTAAAAACTTACTTGACATTGTTTATTCACTAAAAGTTGATAGCCCTTTTCTAGCCATGTGACTTTGTAGGGTTTTTTATGCTTTTTTTCTCCAAGATTAGTTTCTCCACCATTTATTAAGATACCAAATTATCCATGTTACTTCTATCCACAATCATGGTGCAACACTTTCCTTTTTCTTTACAAACGGTTTTAAATGAACTCCTCCTCTATGCAAGTTCTTGTTGCTCCTTTTCTAGCTTTAAGAGCACTATCCTCAACATAAGAGCTTCTCCATCCTCAAAGTTTGATAATTCATTTTATTCTTCAACCTCTACTATAAGTGTTCTCCCAAACCTACTTTCCCATCCTCTTATTTCACTTGAGGGTATGTGCAGGATCATCATGGAAAAATTAGGCCCTTAAGTGGCAAAAAATTCAAAAAAATCAGAGTTAGGAAACTTGATGTAAAAAATTGAATAAGTTATCTATATTATTTTAAAAATATGTAACAATATAATCTATAGAAAATTTAATGTAGTTTCTAAACTACTAGGTTTTAAAAAAAATTATTTGGTGAAAATTTGAAATTTCAATGTAGTAGTACTTAAATTTTGGGAAAAAATAAGTAGGTGTTTGTTTGACCACCTAACCAAAATAAAATGATAAATTTTTTTTATAAGATTTTAGATATAAGTAGAGGACTCATGTCCCGATGTGATACATATTTTTTTTGTATGTTTTTTCCAAGTGAATAATTAATTATGAATTTTTTATTACAACTTTTAAAAAATATAAAAAATTGTATGTTTGACCACCTTAACTAGGTCAAAACTTAATGAAATTCATTTCTTTAATTTTTGAATCCTATAGTACATGCAAAGTATAGAATGTGACATCTTTTAGATTCAGAAAATGTGATACCATTTGAAAGCTATAGATGTTTTTCAATCAGCCTATCAATCAAGACTTTAGTTGTAACTCAAATAGAAAATTAATAATATTTATTTATTAAATTCAAAGTAAAGAATAATTTATATTTGTCAAAAGTTGAGAATCTCCTTTAAAAACCATTTTCATTTCATCTATTTTTGGTAAAAAAAAGTCGTTAGCCACATACCCTACACATAACCATCATATCGCTACTTTTCAGCTCATCATGATCTTGCACATGCCCTTGAGGTCATTCAAATGTACTATGGCCAACCTCTCCACATTTGAAACAAACTCCTAAAAATTCTCTTCATCTTCAATAATCTCCCCTTCATCTTGAATTTTCCCCTCTTCCTTTGGAGGAATATCCTTTCCCCCTCACATTTGAGCCATCATTTTTTGAGACCAACATGCCTCTCCTTCATGTATTGGTTTTCCTCCACTATTTGTTTGTTCTCTACCTCTGGAATTACTTTTTTTCATTCTTACAAACTTTTCCTTTTCCTTGAGCACATATTGGTAAGCTTCCTCTACTATTCTTATCATAAGCATACAAAGTTCATCCTAGATAACAATCAATAACCCAGTCACATACCTTGCAACCTGTTCTTCACCATCTTCAACATTTCCAACATAAATTCGTAATTTGTAGAATAATTTTGTGTACTCCATGGCATTCAAATCTTTATGTTTAAGATTTTGAAGTTTCTTCAGTAGACTAAGTTGATAGTGTACATGCAAGAATTTAGCCTTCAAATTTGTAACCCTCTTGTCGCATGATTTAATCATTTTTTTCCTTTCCTCTATCTTTAGATCTACACTTGATCCACCAGAGGGATGCATGTCCCATCAACCTTGTGCAAGAATACTTCACCTTCTCTTTATCATCAATGGTTTTTAAATCAAATTATTTCTCCATCTCTATAATCCAATCATTGAGCTCTTCTATGTTCAAAATTCCACTATAACTTGGTGGATCCATTCTTGGTTTATTTCTTATTTTAGATCATTCTTGTTGGAACCTCTCATCTTTTTGTCTCTGCAACTTCTCCATCTTCTTCACTAACATCCTCTAAATGAATTCCTCTTCGTTGTGAGGTTTCTATGGCCTCTAGGCTTGTTATTATTCATCTCAACATTTCTACAACAATTTTATTGTCTTCTCCTCATTGCACTCTCCCCCTCCCACATCCTCTATATGTCATGACATCTTTTATTCTTCCTTAACCTGCTTTGATACCAAATGGTACAGCTCAACAATTGAGAATCCATAGGATCATCAATTTTTGTAGCCTATTAAATTACAAAGCCTATTGGATAACAAAAATATCAACCATATAATGATAGAAATCTGAAAATTTCATTTGAAATCAAATTTCTTGCTACAAACTTGAAGGTACATAGATTTCAACACATACAAACAATGTCATTCTTGCAACAACTATCTATAGGAGAGCATGTGCAAACTTCACACATTTTCAAAACCATCTACATGCCTACAAAAATATGATCACAACTCTTCATACTAGAAAGAAGCACCTTCAACACACAGAAAATCCCATGAAATTCACCCTTCTTTTCATACATTCTTTTTCCTATCCCAATCTCTCCTAGCGATCTAGGCATGGCTTTTCCTCTTTTCCTATAGTCAAAATTACAATCCCCTTTTCTCGCATTGGGCATTGGTTTTCCTTTTCATGGAAAGAGCCTTCAATTCCAATTCAAAATTTACTTTCCTACTTCTCAATACACTCTTTCCACTCCTTCAATGCATGCCTTTCAATTTTCCTCAATGTTCAAGGTATTTTTAAATTCATGAAAAAAAGTTACAAAATGCATTAAATAGGCCTAAGCATGGGTCTTTTCCTTTTTGGAAAATCATCATAAAGACACAAAACTAAAATAATTACCAAGAAGCAACAATTAACCACTAATAGGCCTGAGCATGGGACTTTTCCTTTTTGGAAAATCAACATAAATATACAAAACTAAAATAATTACCAAGAAGCAACAATTAACCATTTGATTTTTCTCATAGCAAACGTTAAACCATACTATGCCAAAGGGGTTGGAGAGATAAATAAAATGTGCCTACAAGAAAAACCAAAATAAAATAAAATGAATTAAATAAACATATTTTTCGGTGTGCAAGATTGTTTGTGCACTTGAATGCTCCTGAATCAACCTTGGATATTTATTTTTATTATGTTTCCACATGGAAAAATCAAGTGTCACCATGAGGAAGTCAAGTTACTATTGATCACCTACATGGATGCTCAATGCATATTGGCTAAATAGAGGTAATAGTTAAATAAATTATCCTTTAGGGAGTGTTGATGTGGTACATATAGGATGAATATACATGTCAGAGATTGGAATGCTAGTAATAGTGTTATTAAGGCTAGGGTAAAGAGGAAAGTGATAGATAACAGGGCCAATGACCAAACTAGGTTAGCAAGTAATCTTTAAGTAACAAGATTGACACCTAGCTATTAGGCTAATGGTTGTGTAGACACTTAAAAATTCTTGATTGATACTATGCATTTGATTCTGATAAACTAAAACCATTTGTTCCTAAATCACTTTAGACTAACAAATTAATTAAATAATCAACATTATTTAGTTAAAATTAGAAAATTCAACTATTAATCAAATAATTAAATTTATTAGATTAACTCACCCTTCTTCCAACTAATATTCATCATATTTAATTAAATCAATCAAATCAAATGTCACAATCCCCTAATCCATTCCAATCAATTAATCCTAAATAATTTTCTAATCATCATTAATAAATCCTCTAGCTTTTAACTCCTCAAGAGTTAAATCAACCCATGATCAACTAACTAGGTTGCACATGAAAATAATTTCTATTAATTATCTAATTCCTCTATTCATCCTCACAAAAGCATATTCCAAGGAATATTCCTCTCAAATACCTCCTTGTTCAATTTCCCTCCAAAGGTTTAAAAAACCTATCACATCCTCAATAACTTCTCTTACATCTTCAATAACTCCTCTTACATCCTCTCAAATCTCCAATCACATTCAATAAATTCTTCTAAAAACCTTTCAAATCCTCAACCATTCTCATTTATTCCTCTTACATCTCGCTTTCCTCAACACATTTCCCAAAAGATGTTCCACCTTCCTCCAATAGAATTGTGACAAGTGTCACATTCTCATTGGCTCCCATTTTATCCCACATTCACCAATTCCTCTCATCCCTCAACTCTTGAGTTTTGTAAATTTAGAAGAACTATTTTCACAATATGGATCCACAACTTCAAGCATTCTTACTATAGGTATTTCAACTCATATAATTTCATCATTTTCATCTTTTAAGATAATTTTTATCACTATTTAGAGTCAATCTCACACTTTGGATCATTAACATCATCAAAGTTTATCAAAGGGATTGAGAAAGGGATTATTTCCACATCAAAAGAGCCCCACCCCCGCTATGGGATGAAGGTTTAGGTATTTCAATTGGATTTCATGTTTTCTCTTTGATTTGGCTAAGAATTTCATGGGGAATACTAGATTTGGATTTCTAACATGCTTAACAAGTGTTTGTTGATCTTGTTTTAGTTTGTTGCAGGTTTGGTGTTCACATTTTGGCACTAAAAGGAGGGCTAACCATTTTATGTTGATAAATTTTTCTTGAAATTTCTTTTTTTTGTAGCTACAGGGGAGCGATGCTACATTTTAATGATACAACTCTAAATTTGCTTACAATGTCACATTTTCTTACTTGTAGAGCGCCATCTTTTCCTCAAGCATCGCCTTCACCATGTCGCATCACTTTTGCTTGTTGTTGTTGTGTCACATTTGACACAACATCACTTTTATCTATTCTATCTTCTATTTAAATTATGCTTCTGATAGAGCATCACCTCTGATATTGCGCCACATATGCACTCTCTATCCTCTACATAGTGTTTCCTTTTCTTTTCAATAGAGCAGCGCCTTTGCTTTCAGCATTGCATTTTCTAATTTCATAGCATCACCTTTATTATCCAATATTTCCTTTGCAAGAAAGGGGGGAAAATTGATTTGGAGACTTAAAATCATTTTTTAATGCTCTTTTTAATAGCTTAGGCTTTCTAATTATTCTTTTCATTTTCATTTTTAAGACCAATTAGAGTTATTTTTGGGCTTAAAATTCACAAACAACACAAGCTTTGTCAAAGTTGGATAAAAATTGAACATTAGGAACTTACTAGACTTTGATTTTGGGCTAAAATTGAACAAGAACAACTCAAACTCACTTTCAGCTTAGTGCTCTAAAAAGAATTCATCTTTACTTTGTGTTTAAAAAGAACTTTTGCCTTCAATTATTTTGTGATTTTTTGCAATTTGTGTCATTCAAATGTGTATGCACTTCTCTAACACCTTTTGGCGATCTTGAGAATCAAAAGAAAGTGACATTAGTTGTCTAAAATTACTGACACATTTCAAATTTGGATCTAAAATTGAACAATCATGTGAGTGTGAAGGAAAGGTATTGTGTGTGTGTTCCCTCATAGTGCTTTACGCAATCTAGGCGATCGAACAACAAATGTAATTTTTATTTTTTTTTTATCTTTAGAGGGCTTCCCTCCCTAATTCTAAAGGAGGGAATGGCCCAAGAGGTAATGAGCTAAATCCAAGCTCTTCCAAACTGCTATATAATTTTGTGATTGCAAGGAAAGTTTGCAATCAACAAGAAGCAGTACATGATAGCTCTCCTCTAGTATCTTTATGATGTGTAAAGCCCTTGTTCTAAGGGTTGGGATATTTCTTGATGAATTTTATCATTGTATCCCTTGAACCAGATGTCATTACTACAACCCTTTATTTAAAAGGCCAAAATCCTTAATACTTGTTGGTCCAAGAATGGTCATTTTGAAGCCACCCCACATTTGTACTATTCAAAGTAGAAACTGAATAAATCCTTAAGGTTTTTGGATCTTCATGATTTTGAAATTTGGTGGTCCCGAGAAGTGTGTGTCATGGAGGGGATCCAATGTTGCCAAATGTCTAATTGTTCACTTTGTCTTAGTGTTTGGAGAAATCTGAGTGGGTATTCAAAAAAGTATAGCCATTTCTATCCTAGGATTGTATAATTTGTGAGTTAGTTAAATACATTTCTTGGATCTCAAACTTTGAAAAAACATTCAATAAGTCATCAAAATTTCAAACCCTTTGGAAGAACAAATATCCTTGAAAAGTCTAAATATTACTACTTGTCCCTAGGGATTTTATCCTTAGAGGCTTCTAAATATTTGGGCCTATATCTCAATTTGTTCTCTCCAAAGTCAACCTAGGAAAACTATGCCTTTGAATCTTTGAATTTCACATAATGGACCTTGTGGAATGAAAAGGAGTTGAGACATAGACATTTAGTTTGAAATTTAAGCAAGAGGTGTTGATGTGGTAAAAAGAATCCATTTAATCAAGATAAAATATAATTGAACCCCACATATGTGTTTGTTCTCATGATATTATGCAAAGTCAAAATCCCCAAACCAAGGTTCATTAATCATCATAAGTGTTTTAGTCTAAAGGCTCTTAAGAAACACCTTTTAGCACTTCATGAAATTAGAGATAGGTTGGTGTACAACTTTTAAAAATGTGCTTCAAAGGACAATCCAAAATTGTATTATTCTATTATTGTCAAAATCTTTGTCTTTTCCAATGTTTTAAATTTCTCACATGTAGTTGAAAGTTTTAGAGGTATAGCATGTTCTTCAAAACCTTGGTCTTGTAAGCAAAGCCTCTCTAAGTTTATCTAGGATCAAAGTCAACACTTTCATTTGTCACCATCATCAATCAAATCCCATCTCACAAACAAGTTCTTTTAGAACATTGGAAAAAATCGTTCATGCTAGAATTTTGGTAAATCCTTCAATCAAAATCAAAACCAATTTGTTTGATAGGAGTGTTTGGATGAGTCCTTCTTCACACATTTAGTTAAATTATCACCCCCTTTGGACAAGTGTAACCCAAGATAACATCTAACATCTTCTGATTTACATGTCCATTATCCAAATCTAAATAAAAATACTAAAATCCTAAAGTCTAATATTCCTCCAAGGTTCTCAAAAGTTCAAACCTCCATATCATTCACCCTTCATTTTTCACAACATCATCATTTGATCCTTAAACATCTTATATTTTCTTTCTATACCTAAATTTTAGACCAACCTAAGGAGTTAGAGGTTTACCTCCCATACTCCTAAAATTTGATCCCAATTTTATGGTCCAAAGAATATCACAACACAAGAAATGGAGCAAAAGAAAGAAAAATCCACTTCAAGTGATTTAAGCCAAACTAAATCAGAATTTAACACTGTGGAATCTACCAACCCTTCACTTAACCCCCCTCAACAACCACAAGATATTCAAGAGGGAGGTTGTCAAGTGGAGGATGTCACCAAAAATTTCCAAGGAATGACCCAAGATGAAACAATCAAACTAGTCTAAAATCCTAAAAAGCACAAGATTGTCAACACGGTCATGAGACTCAATCCTACACAATACATGTTGGCATTAGCAAAGGAAGGGGCTAAACTCTCTTCTGATTTTGATGTCAGAACTATTTTGGAACAACCTCTTGGGAACATGCCACCCACATCATTCACAATCATTATCCAACCCATCATACAACCCACATCATCTCATGCTCCAAGTCAACCCATGATCACCAAGGGAAGTTCATTACTCCAATCCCTTCAAGGGCATCCAATTGTTAATAATTAGAACTTAGAGGATAACATAATCTTGGGTATGCCTAACACCATCCCACAAGATCCAAAACATCCATATGTGCCACTCATTTTCCATGATACAAACAATTCCTCCACCTTTTCTGTAGCACTGACATACTCTCTTAATACACAAGTCTCTCTCCCCATGATGTAACAAGGACAAGTGGATTTATTTGGACAACACCAATCTTCTCATCATTCCCTTGTTTTACATCAACATCCACACCAATCCAAGGTATAGGGAAACCCCCTTTATCCAGCATACCAATCCAAAACCAATCAAATCAAACCAATCCCCCAATCACCAATCAAATTAGCACATCGATCATACCAAATCCTCCAAGCATGCCACTAATATCATAACACCAAGTGGAAACAATCCAAACATCACAACCAATCAATACATCATATACAACACCTAAAAATCTCCAAAATGTGGTCTCCCAAGGACCTATCACCTCAATCATACCATCTATGGCATAACCCCTTGTCATCACTCAAACACCTCAACAACCACCCCAATAATCTCTCATCACACCATCTCACACCATCCCACAAAATCCCCCACCTCCACCACCAAATCTAAACATAGAAAATCAATATAGCATCACATTGCAAGTAGCCAAACAAGCATACCAAAAGGAACTTCAACAAATTGCACAAGCCACACAACAAGAATATAGGGAAACACAACAAGCTCAAGCACAACAAGCCTCCCAAGCACAAGTGCAAGTCTTGCTGCAACAAAAATAATACACACAATCTGCACAAGCCACACAAGATACACAAGTTGCACAAGCCACCCAAGCTGCATTAGACACACAAGCGTAAGCTCAATACCAAGTGCAACAAGCCCAGGCACAAGCCATGTTATAACAACAAACATATCAGAAAGCCTTGAAACAATAGCAAGTGCAACAAGTAGCCCAACTACAAGCATTGTTGGTGCAATAGAAACAACAAGTGTTGTTGGCACAACAACTAGAAGTATACCAACAAGCATTGCTCACACAACAAAACTTACAACAACCTCTCACAAAAACTTAGCAAAATGCCTTGAACAAAAACATGCAACCCCCCCGATATTTCATCCAAACAAGCATGCCACCCCAAAACACATACATCCCACCACCTGATCCTCAAAATGATTTGACCACACAAGTTAAATTTCTCTCGGAACAAAAGTTGGACATACAATCTAGAAAGACAAAGAAATCACACACATAGGGGAATTTGTGTCCCTATCCATAGAAGCATTGCAATGGTTCCATTTCTAATAGGCTTTGAAATACCAAAATTCAATAGATACCATATGGAAATGGAATTCCTAAAGATGACATTAGGGAGTTTCACATACATTGTATGGAAGTTGCATATGAAAATTCTTATCTAATGCGACTCTTCCCTCAAATTTTGGCTGGTCCAACAATGGAATGGTTCTCTCGCTTTTCTCTAAGAATTAAAATGTTTCAATAAATTGTGGACTTGTTCATACATAATTATTCATTTAACATAGGCGTGGAAGTGAGCTTGGAAGAATTATCTGACCTAAAACAAGCTAAGGGAGAAATGTTTGCATCCTTCTTGCAACGATGGCAATCCAAGGCCAATAGGAGAAAATGGTCTATGCCAAAAGAGCAAAAAATTGGGATTATCATCTCCAACCTTGAAGGGACCTTGTCCTTTCATTTGAAAATGCAATGCATAACAATATATGACCAATTCATCCCTAAAGTGCTCAACATCAAAAGATCCCTTATAGCACAAGGGGGCATGCCCACCTAACAAGAAAATCGACCATCAACAAGCTACAATGATAAACCTCACACGTGGGCCAAGAACAAGAATGTTACTAACAATTGTGTCGGTAACACCAAAGTTGTTATCAATTCCCCAAGGTATAATACACAACAATGAATGTACCAACAACCACAAATAAATACCCAAAATAATCCACAAATCAACCCATCATCTCAACAACAACCCAACAATCAAATAGTCAATGACATAAATGCTCAAGGGGGACCACCCCGAAAGAACAAATATCCCCCTAAATGAATATACACAACACTTGGAGAACCAATCAAATATGTCATGCAACAGCTAGTAAAAGCAATTCTCATCAAAATCCCAGTTTATGAAAATTTAACAAGAGCCTCAAGTTAAACCACCATGGTATAACGTTGTAACTTTCACAAAATAAAGGGACACATGACAGCCAATTATATGAGACTCAAGAATCTGATCCAATATCTCATTCATGATAACACCATAACCATTGAATAGCCAATCAGGAAGCATGATCTTAGTATATACATGAATTTGATGTTGGATCATAATAAAGGAAAAGGTAATGGTAAAGGAAAGAGTTACAACAATGTGAGCCATATCTATTACCATGTTGTTGCATCCTTGGATAAATGGGTAACAGTTGTCAATATCAAAGGACCTAAGGTTGAGTGTGGAGTCAACACATGTGGTGGCCAAATCTCTATCCTAGGACCTTCACCAACACCCAGAGCACCCGTCACCAATCTAAAATCAATCCCTAATTGTTACAATGTCCTAGATCAACTGAAAAAGAGCCCCGCCCAAATCACCATCATGGAGTTGCTAAAAATTTCACCCACACATAGGGAAATCCTAGAAAACGCATTAGTTGCATCTTCCGTCCCCATAGATCTTGATGCAGACCAATTCCAAGCTATTATCAGACATATCACTACACCACATCTCCTCACATTCTCTTAGCATGATCTCCCAACCCAACCAACCCAACCATCTCATAATTGTGCACTCCATCTTGAAGTCCTAGTCCACAAGAATAAAGTCAAACGAGTCTTGGTGGATGGAGGTGCAGGTTTGAATATTTGTAATCTATGGTTAATAAAGAATTTGGAATTCTCAGAAGATGTCATCAAAAAAGGTAAAGGTATCACTATCAGGGCTTATGATGATTAAGAATTGGTGTCTCAAGGAACCATTCAACTCCCTAACCAAGTAGGGCCAGCAATCATGGAGACCACTTGCTAGGTCCTAGACCTTGAACTCCCATAGAATATCCTCCTCGAGCACCCATGGATCCATGGGATGCAATCTATCGCATCCACATTCCATCAATGTGTCAAATTCCCTTATTAGAATCAAGAAGTCACAATCCACGACGATCTTGAACCATTCTATTATTGCAAAAATCTGGAGGCTAAGT
>VDFB02266687.1:0-39617 GCA_007258455.2 Sequoia sempervirens | reverse complement strand
AAATGTGATTGCCCAATGCTTCTAGTTAAAAGCATTCCAAGCAAATGCATAAGTATTCCTGCCTTGATGCAAGGAACAAATAAAATTTAGACTATACAAAACAGTTTATCCAAGTGAGTGCGAGAAATCCGAAGGAAAAGCTTTAGTCTTCAAATGCTTGGAAAACTTCCCAGTCAAAAAGTAGACCATGAGCATTCCACACATACCAATCAATTCTATGATTTTAAAGATTGAATATATGCATATTTTAAGCCATGTGTTATCTGTTCTTTGTATATGTCTAAATTTTTTTTGAATTCACTTGCAAGTTGCAATGATTGTGAAGCATTGTGTGTTCAAATGCTTTTAAATAAAGTTACACGAACATATGAACAATAATATAGTGTGGAATATAGTGGATGCCTATGCAAAGATGAAAATAGTCAGCTCTTTTGGCAATTTCTCAAGACTCTCTAAGTTAATATAGTTAGGCTAGGAATATGTGAGGTATACATATGATCATTGAAAAGAAGCTCTATCTGTAACAATATAAGGAAAAGAGGGAAATATTTTTTTTTTAATGATTTGTGTATTTTGATTCAAAGTTTTTTAATATATGTGTTATTATCAGTCATGCATTTGAAAAAAATGTTACTCCATATACAAATAAATTTAAGTAGAGGCATAGATCTCAAAACTCACAGCTTTTATTAATACAAAGGGGACGTTTACAGTGATAGAGCAAAAGTTCCTATGCTCATTGAATGAACACCAAGAGACAAGTTACTCAAGGTAACAAATTGCTACTTTTATTTATTAAATCCATGTCTTATCATGCTTAGATGAATGTATATATCCTGTTCCAAAGCTCCTATTTTATTAAAAGCAGGGAAAATGGTTTGAAATATTGTGTATCTGTCAATGTGAATAGGCAAGATTGATTCAACTGATATAGAGGATAAAGATGACTAGTAATTAACTATGACTAACCACTCAACATAATTAATTCATCAGTCAATTAGCTTGATTGATCACTAAATTAACTTTTTTGAAAGCTATCATGTTAAGCCAATTAGCCAATATGCCACATACAGTATGAAATTTGAGATTCAAATAAGTCCCATGTATGCAAAAATGCTATCATGTTAAAGCCACATAAACATTGATGTTCCAACTCCATGGGGTCATTGTATTTCCATTTTCCCAAGTTCATTTCATTCCATTGTCTAGGCACTAATTATTAAATGTTTAAACTAGCTACATGCAAGCAGAAATCACAACCCATAGTATCCACATACACCTATGCACAAGTACATGTTATCCAACATATTAACACACACATGGTTTTCTAGTGCTAGTTTTTTAATTGCCTTTGATCAACAGTGCAAATGTACACAAGGATAATTGTAATTATTTCTTTGTTTTAATTATTATGTACTTAAACACTAATTAGCAGCTACCTAATTATTTAACTAATAGTATTGGCATGCAATTTTGTTCACAAGTCTTCGAAAACAACATTATTCACACACCAATAATGATTCTCATTTGTAACCTCCCTATCCAAATCATCTTGATTCAATAAGATGTTGTGACATACATTAATTGGATGTATCTCATCATCTTTGTTATCAGGATGCCAACAACCTTGAATAGTGTTTGTCCTTGAGTGTATCTGGATGCCATGAATTATGAATTCTACTTGCATGTGGCTTGATTTCACAAGTAATAGTAAGTGCTACATAATGGTACAAATAACAACTCATAGCATCCATATACACCTATGCACAAATACATGCTATCTAGCACTTTAACACACACATGGTTTTCCAGTGCTAGTTTGTTAATTTCCTTTGGTTAACAGTTCAAATGTACACAAGGATAATTGTAATTTTTTCTTTCTTTTAATTGCTATGTACTTAAAGACTAATTAGAAAAATTTGTATATTTTTAGTCTTTGGAGAGAAGTAGTCCCATAAAGGAGGCTGGAACCAAAATTATGTGCGTGTGTGATAATGAGAGCTTCACAGAACAATGAGTAAAGCCCGGTGTGTTGCTGAGCTTTCGTTGTCATCAAGCATAAAGGATAGAGTGATTTTGTTTAAAGTCATGGTTATTGTCCTCGTAGGCATAAATGCAAACATTGGGAGCATACAGAAAATAGGTGAACTCTTTGACAAAACTCGTCAAAGAAAAACTATTCTATATGATTATTTGTTTATCTATTCATTTAGAAGGGAAAAATGGGGAAAATAACCATGAGTAGGTAGTTATAACCCCCAAAAAGAATCAAACCTGGAACATGAGCAACATCCAAAAAATTGTGCTTTAAAGTACCTAATGCACTAGAGAATTTACCATAGCAGAATACAAATTTTCATTTACACAGAGATAGACAAAAGAATGCAGTAGAAACCTATTTTCTACCAGCAAGCATTTATATTCTGTCAGAGGTCATGGTGATTGTTCTCATAGGAAAACATGTAAAATACGAAAGCATTTATAATGCAAGTGAACTATTTTACAAAACTCCTCAGGAAAATGTGCTTCCGGGGAATGCAATGAGTAATATGAGACGATACAAGGGTAAATGAGAAATATGAACTTGCCTAAATCAACATGAATGAAATGTGAGATAGAGCTATTGGGTAATATGCTACATATACTGTGACATTTAAGCTTCAAAGAAGTCTCATGGCTGTAAGCCTGCTATCATGTAAAAGCCACATAAATATTCATTTTGCAATTGGATGGGGTCATTCTATTTCCATTTACCTAAGTTAATTTCATTTGGCTGTCTAGCACTAACTATCAACTGTTTCATCAAACTTCATTCAAGTAGAAATCACAACACATGGTATCCTTATAGAATTATGCACAAATACATACTGTCTACCATATTAACATGGACATAGTTTTCTATTGCTGCTTTGTTAATTGGCTTTGAGTTATAGGTGTAATGTGCACAAGGATAATTATAACTATTGCTTCCTTTTAAATGTTATGTATTTAAACACTAATTAACTGTTACCTAATTAATTAGATATGAGATGATAGAACAGTAAGTGATAACTAGACGCTAGATAAAAATGACAAAGTTAACATGTGAATATCAAGGTGCGGAGACTAAATATTCATTGCATTCCAGGGAACCACATTTCACCCAAAAATTTTGTCAAACAATTCACTTGTGTTGTCTATGCCTCCATATTTTGCATGTGTGCCTAGGAGGAAAATAACCATGACATTTGATAATAGTAAAATTCCTCTATCCTTCATGCTTTGCTGATAGTAAAAAAAGCTTAAAGCAATTGCGATTTTGGGTTCGCATCTCTAAATTTGGTTTTCTTAATAGTTTCCAAAGAATTTTGAACACATTGTCCTTACATTCCTCTGAAGCTCTTACTATGTGACAAGTCCAAAGCACATTGGCTCCAAAGCTCTCACTATGGGAGAGCTCTGCACAATGGACAAAAGGGTTTCTACATAATGCCTATGAAACCACATTTCATAACAAGTTCTACCTGTTGTTCAATGCCAAACTAGTTGCCAATGAACAGGAAAAGCTTTAAAACTCTCAGTTAACATGTAAATGGCTGGATAAAATGTATACATAGAGACATAGCTGCATACAAGCATTTAAAGCAGATGCAATAGTAATATGTTATATACACACATACATACATGGTAACATAGATACATGCATACATATATACATAATTACATGCACACATATATACATGCATTCTTGTATGCATGGATGCATAGAAAGACAATGTTTCATGGGATTGTTAAAGAGTTCACTTGCTTTCTATATGCTTCCATATTTTGCATGTGTGCCTATGAGGACTATAACCATAATATTTGACAATATTCCTCTATCCTTTATGACACCACATTGGTTCCAAAGCTCTCTTTATGGGACAGCTGTGCATTGCCTCTGAGACTCAGATGAAAGATTTAAATGGATAACACTTAAAATGATCTAAAGTATGATTTTATAATCAAAGTATCCAAATGCATTGTAGCAATGCGAAACCCAACTTCCATTTAAGATGTACAATGAAAGTAAACTGAAGGGAAAATGCATTTGCTTCAAAGTTTATAAAGCAATTTCAACACATTGTCTAGCGATTGTCCAGAATATGGTTTTCTATTAGCATACTCCTTGATCCTTCTTTACATCTAACTGCTATTTTGTTAATTGACTTTGATTGAAAGGTGAAAATGTGAAATGTGGCCAAGGATAGTTATACTTATTTCTCTCTTTTAATTGTTATATATTCAAAGACTAATTAGCAATCCAAACAGCCTCCCCTTTAGTCAGATGCCATTCAATGCATTGATTTTGCATCAATGAATTATGTATCTTCAGCCATTAGTTTGAATCAAAGTATGCATTTGGCTTCAGAATCAAACTCTAAAAATAAAAAAGACTATGTTTAAATTATAAAGTACAATCAACCACCAAAGAAATTGATTGGATAGTAATTGCATTTCTGATATCATGTTATTGCAACAAAGATCTACTTTTGAACCCCAATCGCTTAATTTTTATGAACCATATAGCATATGCCATTCACAATACCCATTTGTAAAGATTGTCCTTGTAACAAAAAGCAACGGTATGACTACAAGTACAATCAATATAGTGAGAATCTTGAATTAACCTTTTTCTTTGTCTACTCTATGCAATTGTAAACAAAGGACAAGGTTCATTCTAGAAACTCACCTTGTACTCTTTTCTTGAAGAATTTGCTACAGTTGGACCGCTACACCACCTCTCCTCCTCCAATCAAAAGCATTGCACCATGTAATAAGCTTTGATTAGAAAACAAAGACCATTTGTTTGTTTTTCTAAAAGAATAGCAATAAAGCTCAAGGAAATGACCAAAATGCAAACAACTCCCAAAATTACATTTGCAATATATAATACTCCTACTGCGATGGATACTAATAGCCAAAACCAATAAAACACTAGCAAGCATTTTTTAGATTCAAGAGACACAAGTATAAATGTAAATCAGATTAACTAGACAAACTAGTTGCCATAGGTTCTTGTACCACAAATCTTCTAGCAATGAATTTAACTGCTCTTTTGCACGAAGTCTAAAATTATTTCATCAAGCAATATTACTTCACTGCTCTATGGCAACATTGCAATTTGAATTCTAAAACATATTTGGCATAGCTTTTTATAACCCCAAGATACAATTTTCTAACTTCCCAAGCATTCAGTCTAAGTTTTCCAATTACAAAATCTCAAATTGTGTTTGCTTGGTATGTTTGTTCCTTGAATTTGATCACTAGGTAAAATGTGTACAAGGATAATTGTAATTTGTTCTTTCTCTTAATTACTATGCATTTAAAGACTATTTAACAACTACCTAATTAATTAGTTATCTAATGATACAAGGATAAATGACAAATATGGAATTGACTACTTTGACATGAGTAAAATGTCACATGGACCTATTAGCTAACACGCTACATATACTGTGACTTTTGAGTGCTTAATCCATCTACATGTAAGTACAAATCACAACCCATAATTAAAATGTCCCCAAGGATATTTATAATTATTTCTTTCTTTTTATTATTATGTATTTAAAGACTAATTAACAGCCACCTAATTAATTAGATATCAAATGAAAGAAGAGTAAATGAGAGCTACCAACTCAATTAAAATGCCAAAGTTAACATGTGAATATCAAGGTGTCCAGATTTAATACTCATTGCATTCCCCGGAACCACATTTTCCTGAGGAGTTTTGTAAAATAGTTCACTTCTCCTATAAATGCTTTCATATTTTACATGTCTATCTATGAGAACAATAACCACGACATCTAACAGAATTTAAATGCTTACTAGCACAAAATAGGTTTTTACTGCATTCTTTTGTCTATCTCTGTGCAAATCAAAATTTCAATACATGGTAAATTCTCTAGTGCATTGGTGCTTTACAAAAGCACAATTTTTTGGATGTTGCTCTTGTTCGAGGTTTGATTCTTTTCGTAGGTTATAACTACCTACTGTTGTATTAGTTTCCCATTTTTTTCTTCTACAAATGAATGAATATATAAACAAATAATCATATATAATAGTTTTTCTTTGACAAGTTTTCTCAAATAGTTCACCTATTTTTTGTATGCTCCCATTATTTTCATTTATGCCTACGAGGACAATAACCACGACTCTTAACAAAACCCCTCTATCCTTTATGCTTTGATGACAACGGAAAAGCTCAAAAGCAACCTGCTAGCCGACTCATTGTTCAAAAGCTCTCATTATCGCACACATTGACATTATTTTGGTTCCAAAGCTCTCTTTATGGGACCGCTTTCAAGTAATTAAAAATATACAAACTTTCTAGGGATCACATGCATGAAGTAAAATGGACAAGAGGGTTTGTTTCCCATTTTTTGTTCTACAAATCAATGAATAGATAAACAAATAATCATATATAATAGTTTTTCTTTGATGGGTTTTGTCAAAGAGTTCACCTATTTTCTGTATGCTCCCAATGTTTGCATTTATGCCTACGAGGACAGTAACCATGACTTTAAACAAAATCACTCTATCCTTTATGCTTTGATGACAATGGAAAAGCTCAAAACAACTTTTCTACTGTCGACTAGTATTTAATATTATTATTGACCTCCTTTGGTTCCCAAAGCTCTTTTTATGGGGACGCTGCGGTGTAAAATATACAAACTGCGGGCTCCACAGCCATGGCTCACAAAAATGGACAGGAAAAAGTTTCAATTCTATCAACTGCGGATATGAAACCTTGGCTGTGAAGACCAGATAATACTAAAAAAGTAGTTTAAATCACAATTTGTATAAAGTATAAGAATGCCTTAAAGCACTATGAAACCCTACTTGCATTTCTAGTATCAAATAGAAGAAAACAACGTAAAGTTACCTCTTCTGACCTCAAGCAATTCATTTCTCGTTGTCCAATGTGCAATTCTGCAAGTACAAAATCTCCTGCTCGATCGCTACAAACTCTTCCTCAGAACACGCGCTTACAGAACACAGAAACAACACACGCAAAGTAATAGAGATGCATACCAAGTCGCTTAACTCTATATTGAATGACCAAAGTACCCTGGCCACGCGTGGCCACCAAGCCATTCCACCTTCACCTCGAGCCTAATGCCATTTAATGCATTTAATTTGTATTCATGCATTACGTACGTCTACACGCTAGTTTTATAAACTATGCCTTTGCTTAAATTTATTTAATCAATCTATGCACTCGCATTTTCCTGATATTTTAGTGCATTTAATCTGCATTCATGGATTACGTACCTCTAGCCGCCAGTTTTAAAACTATGCCTTTGCTTAAATTTATTTAATCAATTTATGCGTTCGCATTTTCTCGAATTTTTAAAACAAAAATGATTTATAAAGCTACTCGGACGAATAGGAAATTAGATAAATGCTAATTTTCCAATATGAAAAATAGCTCTCCAAATTCAAACTATACCAAAAAAAAGTAATATGTTAAATGGCGAAATGTGATTGGCCAATGCTACCGGTTAAAAGCATTCCGGGCGAATGCATAAGTATTCCTGCCTTGGCGGCAGGAACTAATAAATATCACAACTATTAAGAAAACATCTTAAGCTAATGAATTGTTTCCATGTAGTAGGAAAAACTATCACCCTTGTATCACATCATGTTAAAATACTAATTTAATGAATAATAAATGATCAAATACAATACTACCAAATATGCAAGATATCTTCTAATATGCTTGTGCAATACAAATTTCTTGTGTAAGTAGAAAATGACAGATTCAATATTCTAAGAGATGTAGATGTGGCAAGTTGTGTGATAAGTCACACCTCCAAACTTTAATTATAAATAGATAAGAGACCAATACACGATATTCCATACAACCACATGCTTGAAAGTTTACCACAACTACTGGCTCCTCTCTCCTCTCTCCTCTCTCTCCTATATAGATATTAATGATCTAAAATAATCGAACACTAGTTAAATGTAAGACTAAGATTTAAACAAAAGACTCGCATGCCTCAAGTCAATAATTGCAAAGAAAACAGTCCAACAAGACAATGGAAAAGACGTACAACTCATCTTGTTTGTCGCCGACGGTCCACGTTTTTAAGATTTTCCGCAGTGACCTTGCGCAAGGACAAAATTTCTCGTCCTTTTTTAGCCTTTTCTCGCGTCTACTTTTAAGCTAAGCCATTGAAAACGGTCGGCTTCCCGTATTTCTTACTACTGGCATTTGACATAATTGTACGCCACGACAAAGACTAAGACTTGCATCTCACACCACGCTTTTTATGTCTGTATTATATTATCTGGATACCACTGCCGATTAGCACATACAACACGGACACCGAACTTCTATCCTCTTATCATCTTACAAGTTAAAGAAATTTTGGGTCCAGTGAATTTTGGCAGACAGATAGATATGCAGAGTATCAATATCTCCCACAAAACTGGAATTGCGCGGCCATGGAGAGGCCGGGAGGCTCTCTTCCCTGTTATGTGTTCCATTGTCATTGTTTGCATGGGCCTTGCATTTCTTCCTCCCATAAATGCCCAAGAACCGAAAGAAGAAGCAGGGCTTGAAGGGACTCAATTTTCAGATCTCATTGAAAGCCTCTGCAACAAAACCCTGTATTTCGACGTATGTAATTCGTCTTTGTCGGCATACCCAGGAGCTGATCAGGCATACAAGTGGGAATTCAGGAGAATTGCAGTAGAACTGAGCCTTAAGGAGGCGCAGAGGGTATCCGATTTTACTCTGGCTCAAAATGGAACCGGCCCCGCCAGCTATGCCGCCCTTGATGATTGCGTGGAAGTGTTAGATGATATGGTGGATGAACTTCATGATTGTCTCTCATTATTGGCAAACCGGAATTGGACAGAGAGCGCAGACGATGTGAAGACATGGCTCAGCGCAGCTTTGACTTATCCCTACACCTGTGTTGAAGGTTTCGTGGATGAGGGTGTGGATATGCCGCAGAACATGAAAGAAAAATTGGAGTATCTTAGGGAGCTCACTAGTAATGCACTTGCAATTGTCACTTACCTCTCAGATATGGAAAGTAGCAAATGGGTAGCAGAGTTCTGAAACTTTTCGACTTCTTCTGATTCAGGGAAACCTGCATTTGTAGTTTTCTACTCAATTTCAATCTTCTTGTTACAGGTCTTTATCTTATTAGGGGTCATTTCGCAGGATGGTTTGTTTTATGTAAATTTCGTCAGATGGGTCGATTAATGTCCTAATTGAGAAGGAAGGCGACTTTCGTTGGGGACGTAGTTTCTTCTCGGCCAATTGGAAAGGAGATTTTTTTGGGGTTAATTTAGCAGATAATTCGTACTAGAAAAGCAATGCATAAACAGATATGCAACTACAGATAAAAGGCTGATTCATTGATGTTCTGGGTCTAACCAGCATGCTAGATGAGCTCTTTATCAAAATAATTATTTAGGGGTGATTAATTTAGAAGGAAATATCTTGGTAAGAAACAAATGGACATGTTCTTGGAAACAGGGTGGTTAAGTTAGGGACAAATATGTTGGTAGGAGAGAGAAAGGTATTTGTTGAATAAAATATGTTGTAAGGAAATTTCGAAAAAGAACAGTTACTTTATAAAAAAGGTTTAATGGCTTGTTTCTTGTTGTCTTGTTTTTAGGGTTTTATAGAATTTATCAGTTTTTTGGGGTGATCCCTTTTAGTCTACCTCTTTATGTGATTAGTTTTCTATTTCTTTGAAGTAATATATAATTTTTCATCTCAAAAAAAAGGGTGAAAGGACTTCACAAAGACTTTGAACGGGGGCATTAACGACTTCTAATTTCAAGAAGGATTTCTTTAGATTTTGAATAGCTCAATATTAGTCATTTCTGATTTTAATAAGGAATTCTTATCACTTCACTTATTAATTTATTCATTTCCTAAAATATTAAATAATTAGTACTCACATTATTAAGAGATGTAATGGTTTTGTTGATAGGAAACTAATGATATTTGTGATGTAGATACATGATACAATTGGAGTAGTACAAAATTCACTTTCTTCACTTGAAAGTGAATTTTAAAATAAAATAATAAGAGAGTAGTGTAATGGAAGTGAAATGAATGTGAATATGAATTCAGTTATTAGTCAAGCTTAATATATGAGTATGTACCACTTGTTATTAAGATATTTCCATCAAATTAGGTATAGAACTAAATGGGAATTGACATGGGTAATGTTGATATCCATAAAAGGGAAGTTTGAGTACTTGAATCTACTTATTATTTGATCATAATTGTGAATAGGAAAAAATAAACAATGTGATACAAACCAACATAAAATAATAAATTAAAAGCCAATAATATTTTAATAAAATATCAAACCTTAAAGTTTCATTTAAAAGATTGTATAACCTTAAAATTTCTTATTTGGATGATGTAAAGTACTTAGAAGTGATTTTTCCTTGTCATTTATTTCTAAATCCACCCAATCCCTTACTCTACTATTACTAAGAAAAAATATTCTAAGTATTTTCTTTAAAAGAAAAGAGTGCATGGTAGAAGAAAATTGAATAAAACAAATAGTGAGGAAATCTCAATCACAAGATTAGACTAGCAACATTATTCTCCATGTTCAATATTTTGAGTGTTAAGAAATAATTTAAAGTTCAATGAAATTGTCCTCACAAAATTAAAATATATATACATAAAGGCAATGATAATAAATAATATAATCTAGAATTTGAACATGTTTTGCGCTAGATAATAAGAAAAGAAAGATTTTACTAATATTTTCTAGCCCAATTTTTAACTTGTCATTTTGTGTGCATGTATGGCCTAGTGTTTTCTATCAAACCTAACATGTGTCTAAAATATTTTATCACACATTTTATAGGTTTCTTGTCCCCATTAGGGTTTTCTTAGTTGTATATGTTGTTTATGATGGACTATGCACTAGTATTTTGAAAGTCAACCTTCATTCTAAGCGTGTATCGATTTACCCTACCTATTCCCTCTCATATTTCTAGTTTAGAAACACATATTGTATATTTGGTGGTCTACATAAAATCTCCAAACCTTTCCCTAAACTTATTGCCTTAACCATAATTCACATCTCTATTAAAATGATGTTTGTATTGCTAAGATTTTTTGAGACTTCTATGCAATTTATCGTTTAACCATTTGTTGCTTTTTTTGGCTAGTCCTTATGCAAATTTTAGCACTTATTACTTTATTTATCACTTTGATTTACAACACTAGTTCATGCACTCACAACTTGTGAACACCAAATGTACAACAAACTAACACGAGATCAAAAAATACTTGTTAAGTATGTTAGAAATCCAAATCTAGTATTCCCTGTGAAATTCCTAGCCAAATCAAAGAGAAAACATGAAAATGAGAACAAATTAACTAAATATAACATGAAATCCAATTGAAATAGATAAACATTCATCCCATAGGAGGAGTGGTGCTCCTTTGATGTGGAAATAAGCCATTTCCTTATCTCTTTGATGAGCTTTGATGATGTTGATGATCCAAAGTGTGAGATTGACTCTGAATAGTGATAAAATTTAGCTAAAAAGATGAAAATGATGAAATACTATGCGTTGAAATTCCTAAGTAAGAATGCTTGAAGTTGTGGATCCATATTGTGAGGAGAATGATTCTATTTATAGAACTCAAGGTTTGAGGGATGATTGGAATTGGTGATGTGGGATAAAATGGGAGCCAATGAGAATGTGAAACTTGTCACAATTCTATTGGAGGAAGGTGGAGCACATTTTGGGAAATTTATTGAGGAAAGGGGGATGTAAGGGGAATAAATGAGAATGGTTGAGGATTTGAAAGGTTTTAAGAAGAATTTATTGAATGTAGTTGGAGATGTAAGAGGATGTAAGAGGAGTTATTGAAGATTTAAGAGAAGTTATTGATGATGTGATAGGTTTTTGAAACCTTTGGAGGGAAATTGAACGAGGTGCTTGGGAGGAATATTCCTTTTTGAGGATAAATAGAGGAATTAGATAATTAATAGAAATTATTTTCATGTGCAACTTGGTTAGTTGACCATGGGTTGATTTAACTCTTGAGGAGTTAAAAGCTAGAGGATTTATTAATGATGATTAGAAAGTGACTTAGGATTAATTAATTTAGAATTAATTAATTGGAATGGGTTAGGGGATTGCGACATTTAATTTGATTGATTTAATCAAATGAGATTACTTAGAGGGATTTAATTAAATATGATGAATATTAGTTAGAAGAAGGGTGAATTAATCTAATAAATTTAATTATTTGATTAATAGTTGAATTTGTCAATTTTAACTAAATAATGTTGATTATTTAATTAATTATTTAGTCTAAACTAATTTAGGAACAAATAGTGTTAGTTTATCATAATTAGATGCATAGTATCAATAAGGACTTTTAAAGTGTCTACATTTTACCCCTCTTTGAAGTGAGGTACTTGCTGCATTGGTTCAAAGAATAACACTACCGAGTTTATTAATTTTTCAGATTGCCCACTACTACCCCAATAGGAGAAATTACACTACTATACTGCCCCCTTAGGAGATTGAGCAAAAAATACAAAATTTGGGTTGAGCTCACGAAAAGGGTTCAACAAGGATCTAGGCATAGAAAATAGCCCACAAGATGCAAAAATAGGCTCATGGTGATGAAAATGGGTGAAAATGGACTTTTCTTGGCAAAAAAATAATTTAATGGGCTCAAAAATCCTAAAAATACCCCAAAAAACCTTAAAAATTTGCACAAATAGGGTTGAAGGGGTCATTTTCAATTCATTTGCACACCTAACCTTCTAGAATTCTAGTGATTATGCTCTGAGGTATTGACAAAATGGTGGCTTGTGTGCTTCCCATACATTGGATGGATTGGGTCTGAGAGTTCCAGAGGCCTCATGATGTAGGACCCCCAGTACGCCTTTCAAAAAAATTCTCATTTTTTGCATTTTTGATGCATTTATTAGGGTCCAAGTAGGTCGGCCAAAAAAGGATCTATAGGATGTCACATTTGTTACGGTCAACGTCACTTTTGTCAATTCCAACATGTGTTTGCAGTATAGTGTCACATGATGTTGGAGGGTCCTCAACTCATGCAAAAGTTGTCGACTCACCTTTGCATGATTACGTTGTGTGGCCCCAAAAGAGTCTGGCATCACCTAGGAATGTTGACTCCCCTTTGAGATACAACATTGCTTTTGATTATAGAGTTTCTTTTTGTGAAATCAAAGAGCATCACTCCTAAAATATCGGCTCGCCTTTACTTTTGAAGGATTTTTTAATTGTTGAAAACATGCTAGGTTGGTTAAATTTGATGTCATCGGTGTTTTGGGTGAAGGAGGTCCTTCAAGTGCTCAACTCAAAGGAGCACAGAGGTCGAATACTGCACTGAGTGAGGCATTTGAAAGATGAAGCACTTTTTTTCCTTGGTTCAATTGGATTTGGAAACGTGGCACAGATGCCCAAGTTTAGGATGCATCTAGCGATGATGATGACACTAGTGGAGAGATGGAAAAGCAAGAACTCATCATTCCATCTATCAACTAGAGAGTCCATTATGACCTTGGATGATGTATGGTGTATCCTGTGGATCCCCATACATGGCAAGCACATTATTTACGATGTCGATGCCAGTGACAATGCGATATTTCAGTTGTTTGGCATCAATGAGTACAAGATGAATAGTGGTAAGGTCAAACTTGCTCGATATGAGGGGATTACCCTAGATTTGAACCTTTTTGTTGATGCATTGATCTCAAGAGTCCTCATTCCTGATAGGTGAGCCAAAGGCTGCAGCATTGGATGGGATATTGTTTGGTCTAGGATGATGGAGGAGATGACTGTTTATGGCTAGGGGCCAGTTGTCCTGGTTTCATTATATCATGATATGCAAGTATGTGTAGGATCATCATGGAAAAAAAAGGCCCTTAAGTGGAAAAAAAATAAGAAAAATCAAAGTTAGGGAACTTGACATAAAAATTTGAACAAGTTATATATAATATTTCAAAAATATGTAAGAATAGAATCTGTAGCAAATTGAATGTAGTTTCTAAACTACTAGGTTTGTTTAAAAAAAGAAATCTATTTGGTGAAAATTTGAAATTTCAATGTAGTAGTACTTAAATTTCAAGGAAAAAATAAGAAGTAGGTGTATGTCTGACCACCCTACCCACAATAAAATGATAATATTTTTTTCTAAGATTTTAGATATAAGTAGACGACTCATGTCCCGATGTGATGCATGTTTTTTTGTAATTTTATTCCAAGTAAATAATTAATTATGAGTTTTTTATTACAACTTTTAAAAAATATAAAAAACTCATATGTCTGACCACCTTAACTTGGTCAAAACTTCATGAAATTCAAATTTTCTTTCTTTAATTCTATAGTATGCGAAGCATAGAATGTGATGCATGTTATGGATTCAAAAAATGTGATACCGTTTGAAAGATATAGATGTTTTTCAATCAGTCCATCAATCAGGACTTTAGTCGTAATTTGAATAGAAAATGAATAATAATTACTTATTAAATTCAAAGTAAAGCATATTTCCACTTTTTGGCCCATCATGATCCTGCACATACCCATGTACTAGATTGTTTGCTATGGGGCCTGCAACATTGGGGCTAGGGTTACACTTCATGTTTGGGTGTATGAGAACATAGCCATCTTGAGGCCTACTATTTTATATGTGTAGATAGATTGCAATGATGCAACAGTCTATTGATATGGAGGCATGACTACCCTCCACTACATAGGTATTATAGGCACCCCGCACTAGAGGCAGGTGATCGACAAGATGTTTGTGTTTTGATGGAGACCTTGGCTCCATTTCCATAGATGGCACGATGATGATGATCAAATTATCTATTTCTGCTAGACCAGATACATGTAGGGGTGGAAGCACCACATGATAGAGTGATACCTTTAGGATGGGGTTTCTCACTAGTTTGGGGAGGTGCAGGATGCATCAGATGATGCACACAAAGCTCTTTTCACATGGATATTGTGAGAGACAACATGGGGATAGCGGATCCAACCCTAGTAGGCTGTGAATGATTTCAAGCAGTTGGTGATGATGTCATGGGTGTATTTTGATGGTCCTATAGATGTGGTCATTTATCTATTTCCACTAGACCAAATACATGTAGGGGTGGGAGCACCACATGATAGAGTGATACCTTTAGGATAGGGTTTCTCACTAGTTTGGGGAGGTGCAGGATGCATCAGATGATGCACACAAAGCTCTTTTCACATGGATATCATGAGAGACAACATGGGGATAGCGGATCCAAACCTAGTAGGCTGTGAATGATTTCAGGCAGTTGGTGATGATGTCATGGGTGTATTTTGATGGTCCTATAGATGTGGGCATTACACAAGCCTATGATCCATACTTTCAGGCTCACACTCCCATCAGACTGACTTTACAAGTTGTTCCAGTGGTAGGTAGAAGATGGGTCAAAACACCATAGATTGAATAGGTGCCACAACAACCACCTCAACAACCTTAGGATGGATAGTACGGAGGGGATGGGGATGGTATAAAGAATAAGAATGATAGATAGGTGCCACCTCTAGTACAACTAGTGTGACAAAGGGCACCAAAGTAACCCCCACTAGGTCCCAATGCTAGGGAAAAACAAATAGCAGCATTGCAGGCACAAGTTCTGACATTGACAGAGTAGTTGCATCAGGCACAGGCCCAAATCTAGACCCTGATCAAAGAGAGGGATCAAGCGAGATAGGAGGCAGCATAGGAGTGCTAGTAGAGATAGTATGTCGACCTCGACCCAACTCAAGAGATAGGATGGAGGGAGTAGTTGGAAGTGGCAATGCAACAAGAATAGGGATAGGCTATAGTCCCAACAGAGATGTGCAGATGAGTGATGCAAGAGGTATTGTACTATAGACTTCTTTATTATAGAGCATGCCCATGGGAGCATTGGGAGTCATATTTCTCCCATATTAGCTAGGTTGCTTCGAGTAGGTATCGACCAAGGGCCTTAGGTAGACCATCAGGATCCCACCATCAGATCTAAGGTAGCCATCATAGCAACTGCCAGAGTGAGGGGAGCTTAGGGAACCACTAGTGCCTTAGACACCATTTTGATGTACAACCTGATTTATGATGTGTATACATTCATTAGCTAATTTTTTATTAGCCTCTTGTATATTCTAATGATGAAATTATATATTTGATTATGATTGAATCATGACATTAAAATTTTAGATATATATAAATGAGATCACTTCGATGCGATTTATGATGTGATGTTATTTTATTTTATATATTATGGATGCATATGATATAGATGGACACATTTAATGTTTATTCTATGATGCTTTATAATTTGATGTGATATTAATGACATATGATGGATCTATGTGGATGCGCTTTTATGTGATGGATGCAAATCTATTTTATGGTATGTTATGTGATGGATGATGGATGCAATGTAATGATATGTTTAACTTCTTTTTCAATATCTTTTTCTAT
The DNA here is from genome assembly GCA_007258455.2 of Sequoia sempervirens. NCBI lineage: Eukaryota > Viridiplantae > Streptophyta > Pinopsida > Cupressales > Cupressaceae > Sequoia > Sequoia sempervirens. The sequence continues at coordinate 23,113 of VDFB02266687.1, read as the reverse complement.
GTGTGAAGTGATGATGCAATATGTATGTATGTATGATGTAAAATGTGATGATTTTAATAATGCTTATGTGGTCATGTGATGTATGATAATGTAAATGTGATGTTTTATGAGATGCTTAGAATAACCAATTTATATTATGCTAAATGCTTTAATGATAATGCAATGATGGATGATTCTTTCTATTATGATGTTATGGATGATATGAAATATGTTGACAGTTTGTGGACGTAGGATCGATGCAAATAGATTTTTTATTTTGAATATCATGATACCTTGTCAGTGTACGGAGAAGATAAAATAAATTGGGTTCAACCCTTGAGTTCGAGATGATGTAGAATTCCAACAAGTCCATGATTCATTGAAAAATTATTGGATATTATGATGAGTGATGATGGCACATTACTTCTTAGGGATTGGGGACATAAAGAGCATTACTTTCCTTATGTTTGATAACACACTGAAGCAAAATGCATCAAGGTATAGAAGACCAGGATGATGTTGTACCTAATGAGATGGACTTTTACTTGACAATCGGATAGGAGTATCCTTGTTCACACCAGGTATACGAAACCTTGTTCAAGTGTACTTTATACATTTCACACATCTCAAACCAAAACATAAAAAAGGAAAGACTTCCAAATGTAATATTCAACAAGAATCCAAAACATCCTCCCTACACACCGAACAAGATTAGCATGACCATGGTTATCTTACAAGAATATCCAACAAGCACAACAGACAAAAGATAATGATCAATGCCCCATTCCCTTCTCTCTAAATCATTTTGATTACGCATCACTGAGAGGTCATTAGAATGAGCGCAATAAGATAAATCAAAAGAAAAGATCAAGTAAACAAATAAGCTAATGTTCTTCATACCTCTAGCCAAGACTAAACTACAATGATATCTGATGTTGATGTCCATTGTAGGAAGGACACATCCTAGGACATGATGTTATCAGATGATTGTGAGATTAACAAGATGGTGGGCTAGTGATACCAAGATTTGACCAACTTGTTTACCTGCTGACCTAAACTTAAGACCTATACACTTTAGTTTTCACTTTCAAATTTGTTGGACTTGTTTTCACTTCTTTTACCAAAGGGTGAAGATGATGATTCATTTATTCTGAGTGGATGTTTCTTGCGGATGAACATGAAATGGGATGGATGATTTTGGTTCTTTTGAATTTTTTTGGTATTTTGAAATGTTTTGAGGTTGTTTTAGAATTTTTGAGATGTTTTACAAATGTTTTGATTTTCAAAATTTCCAATGTTTTGGTGTTTTTTTCAATTTTGACCAAGAACCTAACCTAAGGACCTATCTTAGGGGCCTCAGGGGCTGATCAAAGATTACCTTTCCTACATTATATATGTAGAGACCATGTAGTTTGATTGACATAAACTCGTTTATTGATGAAGTATGAACATGTGTGGATTGTCAATTTATTATGATGGACACATAAAGGACTGATCTAATGTCTTGAGGGCCAAGAAAATATTAGCCTTTCCTACGTTCAAGCTCAAAGACAATGTAGTTTGACATAATGACTCTATTTTTTACTTTTTCTATTTTTGACCTATTTTTCAATTTTTGACATGTTTTGGATGTTTTTGGCTTTATGAATGTTTTTAGATTTTCTATTTTTAAGAAATATTGCAAGAATATACATGAATTCGATTCAATGTAGGTATGAGGACATGCACCTAAGATGATGGGATAGAAAACTTCGATATAGGAAAGACAAAGCAACCTTAGGAATGTTCCAAGTAGTTCTAGGATGGGACATGATACCAACATAAGATCAAGTTATGATACGAACATAGATGGGTCATGGAAGGATCAATGGAGTGTGTTGGGTGACTGTGATGGAAAGAAATGGTAGGTGATGCATAACAAGTCGAAGGATCCATGGTGAATGGAAAGTTCTTACTTACACAAGGCGCGTATTTTCCAGGATTTCACCAAGGTACTTGCCCAAAGTGCCACCAAAGTGGTTTTTGCTAGAGGACGATTTTTTTTGTTTATTGTTTTCAATCCTTTTTCTTTTTTTTTTTGGATTTAAATCATATTTTTATTATTTTTGTGTATTTTTTATTTATACCTTGCATAGCTTAGGCATAAAACTTTTTGAGATGGGAGCTATTGATGGGATCATATAGAGGCTCACCGTTTGGTGTGGATACCTGATATGCTCAGGATTTGTAACTTGTAGTGATAACAAAAGTTTATAACTAGTTGTGTTCAAATTTTCCCTTTTTGTCTAGATTTGGCACATTTTTATAGTAATTTTCTTTCAACATGAAATCTATGGCTTGAAATGACCACCTCCTTCTCTTCTTGTTGTAGCTCCTTTTCAAATGGTTTTGATAGACCTATAGGTGGTTAAGAGCATCCATGCACCACTCATCTAGTAGTTCTAGCTCATTCAACCATGACACCCGATATTCTTCATCAGTAATGAGATTTTGTAATGATATTCTTAAGCATGGGAGCTCGCTCTTAATGGGAAGGATGGCTTCTGATCTGTAGGCTAGGGAGAAATGTGTTCCACCTATAGGTGTGCAGATACTCATTTGGTAGGCCTATAAGATGGGATTTAGTTGTAGGTTTCAGTCACAACCAGCTTCATTGACTATTTTCTTAAGGATTTTTAAGATGGTTTTATTAAAAGTCTTAGCTTGGGTGTTACCCCGGAGGTAATATGGAGTGGCAAAGCAATGTTGGATATTGAATTTTTGGCATAGCTCACAAACATCCTAGTTTTTGAAAGGTGTACTATTATCTAAGATAAGGGATTGTGGGACACCATAATGGTAAATGAGGTAGTTTAGGATGAACTTGGATATCTTCTTCCTTGTGATATAGGTCATGGGGATGGCCTCTACCCACCTTTTGAAGTACTATGATAATGAACTTATTTCCATTAGATGAGTTGGGTGTGATTTTTCTAATGGGATCGATCCCCCATTGTGAAAAGGGCCAAGGTGTTATAATCGGTTGGAGCTCCTAAGTTGGTGCATGGATGAGGTCCCCATGTTGTTGGCATTACAAAAATTTTCGAACATAATCATGAGCTTCCTTTTCCATTGTAGCTTAGTAGTACCCAATAATCAACAGTTTCTTGGCCAAGGTCATACAACTAGAATGCGAACCACAAATATTGTCATGTACCCCAATTAAAGTAGTCAAAGATTCCTCGAGGTTAAGGCATCACAAAAGGGTTCATTTGATACTACTACAGTAAAGGGTATCACCTAAGATTACAAAATGGGTTGTATTTTTGATAAAGGTTCTCTTAGGGTTTGGGGTGATGTCAACAAGGAGGCCTCCTATTTTCAGGTAGGTGAAAACATCATGGTACCAAGTATCACTGGAACCAACGATTTTGCACATGAACTCAAAATTTGGTACCTTGAAAGCTAATACGAGAAGTTTCCCTACTAGCAATTTATGTTTAGGGACATTGTGTGGGATATCCAATAATGATCCGATTGTTGCCATAACATTAGCTGCTCTGTTGTTTACCCTCGGTATTTGCTCAAATGTTATGTCGATGAAGAAGCCCTTGAGATACTCCACTAGTTTCTTGTATGGGGTAAGTTTTTCATATTTTGTTTGATATTCATCATTGACTTAATTGATAATTATTTGTGAGTCTCCATAAATCTTAAGTGCAATGATTTGGCACTATACCCAATCAAAAGTCCTATGCTAAGATCCTCGTACTCTGCAATGTTATTGGTGCAAGGGAAAGATATCATGTATGACTTCAGGATGCAATCCCCTTATGGTGTGATGAAGAAGACTCCTATTGCTAACTCACATTGTGTATATGATCTATCAAAATAAAACTTCCAATGATTTGTTGCACTGAGGTTGAAAGTGGACTAATCTAAAAAATTTGATACTATTGGGTTCTTTGAATATATAGGTGCCTCTGCCAATTGATGTACAATTACTTGTCCCTTGATGGCTTTCTATTCTACATATTGAATTCCATATTCTGTTAAGATCATGACCCACTTACCCATTCATTCTATGAGTGTTGCTTTAGAAAGTAGATACTTGAGGCGGTCTATCTTAGCTTTATTTGATAAGCCAACATGTAGTGCCTGAATTTTTGTGTGAAAAACACTACTATGTGCCAAGATTTTTCAATGAATGTGTAATTTAGCTCATGTACCACCATGGTCCTACTTGTATAGTAAATGGATCTCTATTTCCCTGTTTCATCATGTTGAGCTAGGAGAGCACCAAGGGTTGTCATTGTAGTTGATATGTAGAGGATGAGTGGTTTGTTCTAGATTGGTGGCACGAGGATTGGTGGTGTCAAAAAGTATTCTTTGATTTGATTGAATTCTTGATCACATTTATCATCCCATTTGTATGCTACCCCCTTGTGGAGTAGACGAGAATATGATATTATTTTATCTACTAATTGTGCTATGAACCTACAAATTTACTAAAGCCTTCCCTACAAGACCCTTGATTGTTTTAATGTTCATGGTGCTTCCATGTTGAGGATTGCTTTGAATTTTTTAGGTTCTATCTCAATTCCCCTCATTGATACAATATACCCTGGGAGTTTTCCTAATTGCACACCAAACACACATTTCTTAGGATTAAATCTTACCTTATATTCTTCAAGTCGGTGAAAGATAGGGCCCAATGTTGATATGTTATCTTGAAGCTTTCTTGATTTGGATAGCATGTCATCCACATAGTCTTCTATAGATTTTTGGATCATGTCATGGAAAATCAGAGTCATAGCCCTTTGGTAAGTAGCTTCTATGTTCTTCTACCCAAATGGCATCATGTTCTAACAATAAGTGCCCCATCGATAAGTAAAGGTCATTTTATGTTGATCATCCTTTCCTATCATGATCTTATTGTACCTTGAAAACCCATCCATCAATGATAAAATTTTGATCCTTGTCATTAGATCTACAATCATGTCTATGTTGGGAAGAGGAAAATCATCCTTAGGGCATGCTTTATTCAAGTCCCTGAAGTCTGTGTAGATACAGATTCTCCTAGTGGGCTTAGAAATAGGTACAAGGTTGGAAACATGTTCAAGATAATCAATGGATCATATGAAGCTAGCGTTAAGGAGTTTTTGCAGCTCAAGTTTGACCAATAATGCGATATGCAAATGCATCTTTCTCAATTTTTGTCTTACTACTTTCACCTCTAGATATATGGCTAGGTGATGGATGACTACCTCTAGATCAAGGCCTAGCATGTCAGCATAGGTCCATGCAAAATTCACTATCCTTTCTTTTAGAAATGTAGCTAGCTTTTCTTGTTCCTCGGTCAAAAGTGACTCAACATAGAAAGTGATGTGTGGTGTCTCTTCAGTTCCTAGATTGATTGGGTTGCATTTTTCTACTAGTATTGTTGATTTTTCCTAATCAATGACACTAAGGGGAAGACTAAAAACATCATCCTTTGGTGCCTCATAGAGGTTTTCACCATCGGATACACTCTTTCTTTTTACTATTTTTGGTTTTGAAAGTGTCACAATGTGGTTTTCACTTAAAGACCTCGACGTTACTCTTAGATTTTATATTTTATGACTAACAGATTCAATCATTTCCCCATAGTACACGTGTTTCCAACTCAATAGAAAACCCTACTTTGTGGTCTCCATATGGTAGAGTATCCCTTAGTCCCATGAATTCTGAGAGAGCCTCATCATTTTCAAATGTGTCTAAGATCGGTGGTCTTTGTTGGTCATAGTCAATCAGTTGGGGGTAAACAAGCTTTAGTTCAGTGGTTTGGTTACTCAACTCAAAGGACATGTTGGTGATCATAAAAAGGGAGGAGTCCTTAAATAGCATGGGTAGGTCAGAGAGGGGATCCTCAAAAGGATAGCTAATCGATACGAGTACCGATGGGGAAGCTTTGACTATTTTAACCATAACACCTTTTTCAAGTATAGTTAGCTTCATAGGGGTACATCCAAGGCCAAGATCCTTTAGGTGCTTCTTAGGATTGATAGGTTCTAATAGACCATTTTAAATTTTCCTCAACTTCTCATTTTTGTTATAATCGTAGTGAAACATTAGTTGTAGCCCTTTGTTATCATCTTCCATGGGAAGATGTGGTACGAGTCTTTCATCTTGATATAACAGACTTGATACATATTTCTCATCTACCACTTCCTAGCTTAGGTATCCCCACCTTTGAAGGGTTGAGATGTTGTGTCGATTGGTTTTGGTTTCCCATGAGATCTAGGAGATTGAGGTAACTCTCCTATCATAAAGGAACTCTTTTTCATTTTATAGTCTCCACACACATTATCTTGGATGGGTATGTGCAGGATCATCATGGAAAAAATAGGGCCTTAAGTGGCAAAAAATTCAGAAAAAATCACTGTTACGCAACTTGACGTAAAAATTTGAATAAGTTGTCTATTTTATTTCAAAAATATGTAAGAATAGAATCTATAAAAAATTGAATGTAGTTTCTAAAATACTAGGTTTATTTAAAAATAAATAAAATCTATTTGGTGAAAATTTTAAATTTCAATGCAGTAGTACTTAAATTTCAGGGAAAAAATAAGAAGTAGGTGTCTGTCTGACCACCCTAACCATAATAAAATGATAATATTTTTTATAATATTTTATATATAAGTAGATGACTCATGTCTAGATGTGATGCATATTTTTTTGTAATTATTTTCCAAGTAAATAATTAATTATGATTTTTTTATTACAATTTTTTAAAAATATAAAAACTCGTATGTCCGACCACCTTAACTTGGTCAAAACTTCATGAAATTTAATTTTTCTTTTTTTTATCCTATAGTATGTGAAGTATAGAATGATACACATGTTTCAGATTCAAAAAATGTGAGACCATTTGAAAGTTATAGATGTTTTTCAATCAGCCTATCGATCAGGACTTTAGTCGTAATTCTAATAGAAGATAAATAATTATTATTTATTAAATTCAAATTAAAGCATAATTTATATTGCTGGAAAGTTGAGAATCTCCTCTAAAAAACCTTTTCATTTCATCAATTTTGGGTAAAAAAAGGGTCATCAGCCACATACCCTACAAATACCCATAATATTGCAACTTTTTGGCCCATCATGATCCTGCACACACCCAGATAATAACCTTAACCTCTGGGATGTTTTGAATGGAAGGTTTCTTTGTCTCAAAAGTGGAGGCTAGGGTAGATAGGTCAACATAAGGGGATGTGGGTCCATCATCATTTTTCTGGACTTGAGGGATCTTGTAATACTTAGCCTCCAGATTTTTGCAATAATAGAATGGTTCAAGATCGTCGTGGATTGTGACTTCTTGATTCTAATAAGGGAATTTGACACATTGATGGAATGTGGATGTGATAGATTGCATCCCATGGATCCATGGGTGCTCGAGAAGGATATTCTATGGGAGTTCAAGGTCTAGGACCTAGCAAGTGGTCTCCATGATTGCTGGCCCTACTTGGTTAGGGAGTTGAATGGTTCCTTGAGACACCAATTCTTAATCATCATAAGCCCTGATAGTGATACCTTTACCTTTTTTGATGACATCTTCTAAGAATCCCAAATTCTTTATTAACCATAGATTACAAATATTCAAACCTGCACCTCCATCCACCAAGACTCGTTTGACTTTATTCTTGTGGACTAGGACTTCAAGATGGAGTGCACAATTATGAGATGGTTGGGTTGGGAGATCATGCTAAGAGAATGTGAGGAGATGTGGTGTAGTGATATGTCTGATAATAGCTTGGAATTGGTCTGCATCAAGATCTATGGGGACGGAAGATGCAACTAATGCGTTTTCTAGGATTTCCCTATGTGTGGGTGAAATTTTTAGCAACTCCATGATGGTGATTTGGGCGGGGCTCTTTTTCAGTTGATCTAGGACATTGTAACAATTAGGGATTGATTTTAGATTGGTGACGGGTGCTCTGGGTGTTGGTGAAGGTCCTAGGATAGAGATTTGGCCACCACATGTGTTGACTCCACACTCAACCTTAGGTCCTTTGATATTGACAACTGTTACCCATTTATCCAAGGATGCAACAACATGGTAATAGATATGGCTCACATTGTTGTAACTCTTTCCTTTACCATTACCTTTTCCTTTATTATGATCCAACATCAAATTCATGTATATACTAAGATCATGCTTCCTGATTGGCTATTCAATGGTTATGGTGTTATCATGAATGAGATATTGGATCAGATTCTTGAGTCTCATATAATTGGCTGTCATGTGTCCCTTTATTTTGTGAAAGTTACAACGTTATACCATGGTGGTTTAACTTGAGGCTCTTGTTAAATTTTCATAAACTGGGATTTTGATGAGAATTGCTTTTACTAGCTATTGCATGATAGATTTGATTGGTTCTCCAAGTGTTGTGTATATTCATTTAGGGGGATATTTGTTCTTTGGGGGTGGTCCCCCTTGAGCATTTATGTCATTGACTATTTGATTGTTGGGTTGTTGTTGAGATGATGGGTTGATTTGTGGATTATTTTGGGTATTTATTTGTGGTTGTTGGTACATTCATTGTTGTGTATTATACCTTGGGGAATTGATAACAACTTTGGTGTTACCGACACAATTGTTAGTAACATTCTTGTTCTTGGCCCACGTGTGAGGTTTATCATTGTAGCTTGTTGATGGTCGATTTTCTTGTTAGGTGGGCATGCCCCCTTGTGCTATAAGGGATCTTTTGATGTTGAGCACTTTAGGGATGAATTGGTCATATATTGTTATGCATTGCATTTTCAAATGAAAGGACAAGGTCCCTTCAAGGTTGGAGATGATAATCCCAATTTTTTGCTCTTTTGGCATAGACCATTTTCTCCTATTGGCCTTGGATTGCCATCGTTGCAAGAAGGATGCAAACATTTCTCCCTTAGCTTGTTTTAGGTCAGATAATTCTTCCAAGCTCACTTCCACGCCTATGTTAAATGAATAATTATGTATGAACAAGTCCACAATTTATTGAAACATTTTAATTCTTAGAGAAAAGCGAGAGAACCATTCCATTGTTGGACCAGCCAAAATTTGAGGGAAGAGTCGCATTAGATAAGAATTTTCATATGCAACTTCCATACAATGTATGTGAAACTCCCTAATGTCATCTTTAGGAATTCCATTTCCATATGGTATCTATTGAATTTTGGTATTTCAAAGCCTATTAGAAATGGAACCATTGCAATGCTTCTATGGATAGGGACACAAATTCCCCTATGTGTGTGATTTCTTTGTCTTTCTAGATTGTATGTCCAACTTTTGTTCCGAGAGAAATTTAACTTGTGTGGTCAAATCATTTTGAGGATCAGGTGGTGGGATGTATGTGTTTTGGGGTGGCATGCTTGTTTGGATGAAATATCGGGGGGGTTGCATGTTTTTGTTCAAGGCATTTTGCTAAGTTTTTGTGAGAGGTTGTTGTAAGTTTTGTTGTGTGAGCAATGCTTGTTGGTATACTTCTAGTTGTTGTGCCAACAACACTTGTTGTTTCTATTGCACCAACAATGCTTGTAGTTGGGCTACTTGTTGCACTTGCTATTGTTTCAAGGCTTTCTGATATGTTTGTTGTTATAACATGGCTTGTGCCTGGGCTTGTTGCACTTGGTATTGAGCTTACGCTTGTGTGTCTAATGCAGCTTGGGTGGCTTGTGCAACTTGTGTATCTTGTGTGGCTTGTGCAGATTGTGTGTATTATTTTTGTTGCAGCAAGACTTGCACTTGTGCTTGGGAGGCTTGTTGTGCTTGAGCTTGTTGTGTTTCCCTATATTCTTGTTGTGTGGCTTGTGCAGTTTTTTGAGTTTGGAATTGTTGAAGTTCCTTTTGGTATGCTTGTTTGGCTACTTGCAATGTGATGCTATATTGATTTTCTATGTTTAGATTTGGTGGTGGAGGTGGGGGATTTTGTGGGATGGTGTGAGATGGTGTGATGAGAGATTATTGGGGTGGTTGTTGAGGTGTTTGAGTGATGACAAGGGGTTATGCCATAGATGGTATGATTGAGGTGATAGGTCCTTGGGAGACCACATTTTGGAGATTTTTAGGTGTTGTATATGATGTATTGATTGGTTGTGATGTTTGGATTGTTTCCACTTGGTGTTATGATATTAGTGGCATGCTTGGAGGATTTGGTATGATCGATGTGCTAATTTGATTGGTGATTGGGGGATTGGTTTGATTTGATTGGTTTTGGATTGGTATGCTGGATAAAGGGGGTTTCCCTATACCTTGGATTGGTGTGGATGTTGATGTAAAACAAGGGAATGATGAGAAGATTGGTGTTGTCCAAATAAATCCACTTGTCCTTGTTACATCATGGGGAGAGAGACTTGTGTATTAAGAGAGTATGTCAGTGCTACAGAAAAGGTGGAGGAATTGTTTGTATCATGGAAAATGAGTGGCACATATGGATGTTTTGGATCTTGTGGGATGGTGTTAGGCATACCCAAGATTATGTTATCCTCTAAGTTCTAATTATTAACAATTGGATGCCCTTGAAGGGATTGGAGTAATGAACTTCCCTTGGTGATCATGGGTTGACTTGGAGCATGAGATGATGTGGGTTGTATGATGGGTTGGATAATGATTGTGAATGATGTGGGTGGCATGTTCCCAAGAGGTTGTTCCAAAATAGTTCTGACATCAAAATCAGAAGAGAGTTTAGCCCCTTCCTTTGCTAATGCCAACATGTATTGTGTAGGATTGAGTCTCATGACCGTGTTGACAATCTTGTGCTTTTTAGGATTTTAGACTAGTTTGATTGTTTCATCTTGGGTCATTCCTTGGAAATTTTTGGTGACATCCTCCACTTGACAACCTCCCTCTTGAATATCTTGTGGTTGTTGAGGGGGGTTAAGTGAAGGGTTGGTAGATTCCACAGTGTTAAATTCTGATTTAGTTTGGCTTAAATCACTTGAAGTGGATTTTTCTTTCTTTTGCTCCATTTCTTGTGTTGTGATATTCTTTGGACCATAAAATTGGGATCAAATTTTAGGAGTATGGGAGGTAAACCTCTAACTCCTTAGGTTGGTCTAAAATTTAGGTATAGAAAGAAAATATAAGATGTTTAAGGATCAAATGATGATGTTGTGAAAAATGAAGGGTGAATGATATGGAGGTTTGAACTTTTGAGAACCTTGGAGGAATATTAGACTTTAGGATTTTAGTATTTTTATTTAGATTTGGATAATGGACATGTAAATCAGAAGATGTTAGATGTTATCTTGGGTTACACTTGTCCAAAGGGGGTGATAATTTAACTAAATGTGTGAAGAAGGACTCATCCAAACACTCCTATCAAACAAATTGGTTTTGATTTTGATTGAAGGATTTACCAAAATTCTAGCATGAACGATTTTTTCCAATGTTCTAAAAGAACTTGTTTGTGAGATGGGATTTGATTGATGATGGTGACAAATGAAAGTGTTGACTTTGATCCTAGATAAACTTAGAGAGGCTTTGCTTACAAGACCAAGGTTTTGAAGAACATGCTATACCTCTAAAACTTTCAACTACATGTGAGAAATTTAAAACATTGGAAAAGACAAAGATTTTGACAATAATAGAATAATACAATTTTGGATTGTCCTTTGAAGCACATTTTTAAAAGTTGTACACCAACCTATCTCTAATTTCATGAAGTGCTAAAAGGTGTTTCTTAAGAGCCTTTAGACTAAAACACTTATGATGATTAATGAACCTTGGTTTGGGGATTTTGACTTTGCATAATATCATGAGAACAAACAAATATGTGGGGTTCAATTATATTTTATCTTGATTAAATGGATTCTTTTTACCACATCAACACCTCTTGCTTAAATTTCAAACTAAATGTCTATGTCTCAACTCCTTTTCATTCCACAAGGTCCATTATGTGAAATTCAAAGATTCAAAGGCATAGTTTTCCTAGGTTGACTTTCGAGAGAAAAAAATGAGATATAGGCCCAAATATTTAGAAGCCTCTAAGGATAAAATCCCTAGGGACAAGTAGTAATATTTAGACTTTTCAAGGATATTTGTTCTTCCAAAGGGTTTGAAATTTTGATGACTTATTGAATGTTTTTTCAAAGTTTGAGATCCAAGAAATGTATTTAACTAACTCACAAATTATACAATCCTAGGATAGAAATGGCTATACTTTTTTGAATACCCACTCAGATTTCTCCAAACACTAAGACAAAGTGAACAATTAGACATTTGGCAACATTGGATCCCCTCCATGACACACACTTCTCGGGACCACCAAATTTCAAAATCATGAAGATCCAAAAACCTTAAGGATTTATTCAGTTTCTACTTTGAATAGTACAAATGTGGGGTGGCTTCAAAATGACCATTCTTGGACCAACAAGTATTAAGGATTTTGGCCTTTTAAATAAAGGGTTGTAGTAATGACATCTGGTTCAAGGGATACAATGATAAAATTCATCAAGAAATATCCCAACCCTTAGAACAAGGGCTTTACACATCATAAAGATACTAGAGGAGAGCTATCATGTACTGCTTCTTGTTGATTGCAAACTTTCCTTGCAATCACAAAATTATATAGCAGTTTGGAAGAGCTTGGATTTAGCTCATTACCTCTTGGGCCATTCCCTCCTTTAGAATTAGGGAGGGAAGCCCTCTAAAGATAAAAAAAAAATAAAAATTACATTTGTTGTTCGATCGCCTAGATTGCGTAAAGCACTATGAGGGAACACACACACAATACCTTTCCTTCACACTCACATGATTGTTCAATTTTAGATCCAAATTTGAAATGTGTCAGTAATTTTAGACAACTAATGTCACTTTCTTTTGATTCTCAAGATCGCCAAAAGGTGTTAGAGAAGTGCATACACATTTGAATGACACAAATTGCAAAAAATCACAAAATAATTGAAGGCAAAAGTTCTTTTTAAACACAAAGTAAAGATGAATTCTTTTTAGAGCACTAAGCTGAAAGTGAGTTTGTCTTGTTCAATTTTAGCCCAAAATCAAAGTCTAGTAAGTTCCTAATGTTCAATTTTTATCCAACTTTGACAAAGCTTGTGTTGTTTGTGAATTTTAAGCCCAAAAATAACTCTAATTGGTCTTAAAAATGAAAATGAAAAGAATAATTAGAAAGCCTAAGCTATTAAAAAGAGCATTAAAAAATGATTTTAAGTCTCCAAATCAATTTTCCCCCCTTTCTTGCAAAGGAAATGTTGGATAATAAAGGTGATGCTATGAAATTAGAAAATGCAATGCTGAAAGCAAAGGCGCTGCTCTATTGAAAAGAAAAGGAAACACTATGTAGAGGATAGAGAGTGCATATGTGGCCAGTGCAATATCAGAGGTGATGCTCTATCAGAAGCATAATTTAAATAGAAGATAGAATAGATAAAAGTGATGTGTGTCAAATGTGACACAACAACAACAGCAAAAGCGATGCGACATGGTGAAGGTGATGCTTGAGGAAAAGATGATGCTCTACAAGTAAGAAAATGTGACATTGTAAGCAAATTCAGAGTTGTATCATTAAAATGTAGCATTGCTCCCCTGTAGCTACAAAAAAAAGAAATTTCAAGAAAATTTTATCGACATAAAATGGTTAGCCCTCTTTTTAGTGCCAAAATGTGAACACTAAACCTGCAACAAACTAAAACAAGATCAACAAACACTTGTTAAGCATGTTAGAAATCCAAATCTAGTATTCCCCATGAAATTCTTAGCCAAATCAAAGAGAAAACATGAAATCCAATTGAAATACCTAAACCTTCATCCCATAGCGGGGGTGGGGCTCTTTTGATGTGGAAATAATCCCTTTCTCAATCCCTTTGATAAAATTTGATGATGTTAATGATCCAAAGTGTGAGATTGACTCTAAATAGTGATAAAAATTATCTAAAAAGATGAAAATGATGAAATTATATGAGTTGAAATACCTATAGTAAGAATGCTTGAAGATGTGGATCCATATTGTGAAAATAGTTCTTCTATTTACAAAACTCAAGAGTTGAGGGATGAGAGGAATTGGTGAATGTGGGATAAAATGGGAGCCAATGAGAATGTGACGCTTGTCACAATTCTATTGGAGGAAGGTGGAACATATTTTGGGAAATGTGTTGAGGAAAGGGGGATGTAAGAGGAATAAATGAGAATGGTTGAGGATTTGAAAGGTTTTAAGAAGAATTTATTGAATGTGATTGGAGATTTGAGAGGATGTAAGAGGAGTTATTGAAGATGTAAGAGAAGTTATTGAGGATGTGATAGGCTTTTTAAACCTTTGGAGGGAAATTGAACAAGGAGGTATTTGAGAGGAATATTCCTTGGAATATGCTATTGTGAGGATGAATAGAGGAATTAGATAATTAATAGAAATTATTTTCATGTGCAACCTAGTTAGTTGATCGTGGGTTGATTTAACTCTTGAGGAGTTAAAAGCTAGAGGATTTATTAATGATGATTAGAAAATTATTTAGGATTAATTGATTGGAATGGATTAGGGGATTGTGACATTTGATTTGATTGATTTAATTAAATATGATGAATATTAGTTAGAAGAAGGGTGAGTTAATCTAATAAATTTAATTATTTGATTAATAGTTGAATTTTCTAATTTTAACTAAATAATGTTGATTATTTAATTAATTTGTTAGTCTAAAGTGATTTAGGAACAAATGGTTTTAGTTTATCAAAATCAAATGCATAGTATCAATCAAGAATTTTTAAGTGTCTACACAACCATTAGCCTAATAGCTAGGTGTCAATCTTGTTACTTAAAGATTACTTGCTAACCTAGTTTGGTCATTGGCCCTGTTATCTATCACTTGCCTCTTTACCCTAGCCTTAATAACACTATTACTAGCATTCCAATCTCTAACATGTGTATTCATCCTATATGTACCACATCAACACTCCCTAAAGGATAATTTATTTAACTATTACCTCTCTTTAGCCAATATGAATTGAGCATCCATGTAGGTGATCATTAGTAACTTGACTTCCTCATGGTGACACTTGATTTTTCCATGTGGAAACATAATAAAAGTAAATATCCAAGGTTGATTCAGGAGCATTCAAGTGCACAAAAAATCTTGCACACTGAAAAATATGTTTATTTAATTCATTTTATTTTATTTTGGTTTTTCTTGTAGGCACATTTTATTTATCTCTCCAACCCCTTTGGCATAGTATGGTTTAACGTTTGCTATGAGAAAAATCAAATGGTTAATTGTTGCTTCTTGGTAATTATTTTAGTTTTGTATATTTATGTTGATTTTCCAAAAAGGAAAAGTCCCATGCTCAGGCTTATTAGTGGTTAATTGTTGCTTCTTGGTAATTATTTTAGTTTTGTGTCTTTATGATGATTTTCCAAAAAGGAAAAGACCCATGCTTAGGCCTATTTAATGCATTTTGTAACTTTTTTTCATGAATTTAAAAATACCTTGAACATTGAGGAAAATTGAAAGGCATGCACTGAAGGAGTGGAAAGAATGTATTGAGAAGTAGGAAAGTAAAATTTGAACTGGAATTGAAGGCTCTTTCCATGAAAAGGAAAACCAATGCCCAATGGGAGAAAAGGGGATTGTAATTTTGACTATAGGAAAAGAGGAAAAGCCATGCCTAGATCGCTAGGAGAGATTGGGATAGGAAAAAGAATGTATGAAAAGAAGGGTGAATTTCATGGGATTTTTTGTGTGTTGAAGGTGCTTCTTTCTAGTATGAAGAGTTGTGATCATATTTTTGTAGGCATGTAGATGGTTTTGAAAATGTGTGAAGTTTGCACATGCTCTCCTATAGATAGTTGTTGCAAGAATGACATTGTTTGTAATTGTTGAAATCTATGAACCTTCAAGTTTGTAGCAAGAAATTTGATTTCAAATGAAATTTTCAGATTTCTATCATTATATGGTTGATATTTTTGTTATCCAATAGGCTTTGTAATTTAATAGCCTAAAAAAATTGACGATCCTATGGATTCTAAATTGTTGAGCTGCACCATTTGGTATCAGAGCAGGTTAAGGAAGAATAAAAGATGTCATGACATATAGAGGATGTGGGAGGGGGAGAGTGCAATGAGGAGAAGACAATAAAATTGTTGTAGAAATGTTGAGATGAATAATAACAAGCCTAGAGGCCATAGAAACCTCACAACAAAGAGGAATTCATATAGAGGATGTTAGTGAAGAAGATGGAGAAGTTGCAGAGAAAAAAAGATGGGAGGTTCCAAC
Source organism: Sequoia sempervirens (assembly GCA_007258455.2). Lineage (NCBI taxonomy): Eukaryota > Viridiplantae > Streptophyta > Pinopsida > Cupressales > Cupressaceae > Sequoia > Sequoia sempervirens. The sequence continues at coordinate 6,913 of VDFB02266687.1, read as the reverse complement.
AAGCATTATCTAAAATAAGAAATAAACCAAGAATGGATCCACCAAGTTATAGTGGAATTTTGAACATAGAAGAGCTCATTGATTGGATTATAGAGATGGAGAAATAATTTGATTTAAAAACCATTGATGATAAAGAGAAGGTGAAGTATTCTTGCACAAGGTTGATGGGACATGCATTCCTATGGTGGATCAAGTGTAGATCTAAAGATAGAGGAAAGGAAAAAAATGATTAAATCATGCGACAAGAGGGTTACAAATTTGAAGGCTAAATTCTTGCATGTACACTATCAACTTAGTCTACTGAAGAAACTTCAAAATCTTAAACATAAAGATTTGAATGCCATGGAGTACACAAAATTATTCTACAAATTACGAATTTATGTTGGAAATGTTGAAGATGGTGAAGAACAGGTTGCAAGGTATGTGACTGGGTTATTGATTGTTATCTAGGATGAACTTTGTATGCTTATGATAAGAATAGTAGAGGAAGCTTACCAATATGCACTCAAGGAAAAGGAAAAGTTTGTAAGAATGAAAAAAAGTAATTCCAAAGGTAGAGGAGAAAATTTAAGAGGTAGAGAACAAACAAATAGTGGAGGGAAACCAATACATGAAGGAGAGGCATGTCAGTCTCAAAAAAATGATGGCTCAAATGTGAGGGGGAAAGGATATTCCTTCAAAGGAAGAGGGGAAAATTCAAGATGAAGGGGAGATTATCGAAGATGAAGAGAATTTTTAGGAGTTTGTTTCAAATGTGGAGAGGTTGGCCATAGTACATTCGAATGACCTCAAGGGCATGTGCAAGATCATGATGAGCTGAAAAGTAGCGATACGATGGTTATGTGTAGGGTATGTGGCTAACGACTTTTTTTTACCAAAAATAGATGAAATGAAAATGGTTTTTAAAGGAGATTCTCAAATTTTGACCAATATAAATTATTCTTTACTTTGAATTTAATAAATAAATATTATTAATTTTCTATTTGAATTACAACTAAAGTCTTGATTGATAGGCTGATTGAAAAACATCTATAGCTTTCAAATGGTATCACATTTTCTGAATCTAAAAGATGTCACATTCTATACTTTGCATGTACTATAGGATTAAAATTAAAAAAATGAATTTCATTAAGTTTTGACCCAGTTAAGGTGGTCAAACATACAATGTTTTATATTTTTTAAAAGTTGTAATAAAAAATTCATAATTAATTATTCACTTGGAAAAAACTTACAAAAAAATATGTATCACATCGAGACATGAGTCCTCTACTTATATCTAAAATCTTATAAAAAAAAATTTATCATTTTATTTTTGGTTAGGTGGTCGACAAACACCTACTTCTTATTTTCCTGAAATTTAAGTACTCGCATTGAAATTTCAAATTTCACCAAATAATTTATATATATATATATATATATATATATATATATATATATATATATATATATATATATATATATATATATATATATATATATATATATATATATATATATATATATATTTTAAAACCTAGTAGTTTAGAAACTACATTAAATTTTCTATAGATTATATTGTTACATATTTTTAAAATAATATAGATAACTTATTCAATTTTTTACATCAAGTTTCCTAACTCTGATTTTTTTGAATTTTTTGCCACTTAAGGGCCTAATTTTTCCATGATGATCCTGCACATACCCTCAAGTGAAATAAGAGGATGGGAAAGTAGGTTTGGGAGAACACTTATAGTAGAGGTTGAAGAATAAAATGAATTATCAAACTTTGAGGATGGAGAAGCTCTTATGTTGAGGATAGTGCTCTTAAAGCTAGAAAAGGAGCAACAAGAACTTGCATAGAGGAGGAGTTCATTTAAAACCGTTTGTAAAGAAAAAGGAAAGTGTTGCACCATGATTGTGGATAGAAGTAACATGGATAATTTGGTATCTTAATAAATGGTGGAGAAACTAATCTTGGAGAAAAAAAGCATAAAAAACCCTACAAAGTCACATGGCTAGAAAAGGGCTATCAACTTTTAGTGAATAAACAATGTCAAGTAAGTTTTTAAATTGGTAATTATAGAGATGAGATTATGTGTGATGTAGTGCCTATGGATGCTTGTCATTAGACCATGGAAGTATGAGAAAAATTTCATACATGATGATTAAGCAAACACTTACACAATAACCAAAGATGCAAAACAATATGTCATGACATTAGTGAAAGAAAAACATAAGTGGGCAGTAATACTAGATTATGTTTATTCTAGGAAAAAAAATTCTAAAAGAGATAAAAATGGAAGAGATGTGTTGTGCCTTGGTTTCTCATCCAAAAGAAGTTGTTACAATGAAAGAAGAGTAGGAAATACCCATGGATATCAAAGGTGTAGTGAAGGATGAAGCATAAAAACTAGTCCTTTTTAAGTTTGCAATTGTTTTAGATGAAATTTTGGATCATTTGAAACACATTAAGAGATATTTTACAAAGGCTAAAGGAAGATAAGTTGCTAGATAACCTTGAGAAATTTAATTTTATGAAAGAGAAGTTACAAACAAGCACCAAGAGGCACAAAGAGAATGTTGATTTAAGAAGGAGAAGAGAAGAATTTAAGGAGGAAGACCTAATTTTATCTCATCAACAAAAGGAGAGGTTTCTGAAAAGAAAAAGTGGGAAAAGTGGGAGTGTTTCAGATTTCCATGCCACAACATGAACATTTTAGTAACTATCAAAAAAGAAGAATAAGGAAATTTATAAAGTGATGAACTAAAGAACAATTAGGAAGACATTGAGCAAAGAAAGGAACGAGTATTTGATTAGATGAAAAGGAAGGAAGATAAAAGGGGCAACGTGGGTTCAGAAACCCAAACCTAGATGAATGTTTATGATCCTTCACTCATAAAACTATTGAAATGTACAAGAAAACTAAGAGGGGAGGTTAATCAGTTGTAGAAAATTAAACCTTCAAAACCCTCAACAATAATCAAATCCATGAGCATTCATTAAACCCTTATTCTGTTAGTTTGATTAAACATGAAATACAGATATCTAAAGTGGAAATCACAACACCATACACAAGAGAACACCAAATTACATGGAAAACCCAATGAGAGAAAAACTACAGTAAGGATTAGCTCACAATATAAGTAATAGAAAAATTGGTACAAAAGGGATCACTTCCAGAAATAGGACACACTATCCAAAAGGGCTCACATCTAGGGCTAATTTCCCTAGAAAGAATATAAGAAGATAGAAGAAGAATGTTATATAAAGAAAACTTCCCAATGCAACAAGGAGTCCACCACAATTGCTCACACACTTTCACAGTCTCAAATGAAATATTTTGGATGCCTTCAGCTCACTGCCTTCAGGAACCCTAACATGAAGTTCACACTACTCTATTCAAATTTGCATCAATCTCACATCTATCTTACTTTTTAATCTTTTTTATTTCACTTGAATCAACACCATACATATTTATGTCAAGCTCTACCTCAAAAACTTTCTCCAATGTCAACCACTAGTTATTATACATACAAATTCAAAATAGGTCAACACCTAAACATTCTTGCGGTGGATAGGAACAAAAGGTGACCTACATAAATCCTTAATTAGGACCCAAATAGATCCCAACACACTTCAACATGCTTCCAAAAGCCTAACATGTAGTGTTAAACACAAGGTTAGCAACATGTAACACCCCTCCTTTTTGTACTCTAATAATTAGGCAATGTTTTCCTATGATATGCTTCAATCATGTTAACATGTGAATTAATGATGCTTTATGCTTTGATTAGGTTATTAATGTTAGCTTTGTCAGTTAGTGATATTGTATTGGTGAAGGGGACGGGGTTGTATCACTCGCTTGCGAGTGCCCTACGATTCTGAGATTTCCTCTTCACGGTGTGTCTGATCATATTTGTTAATGCATTCGACATGCTCTTGGTTGCAGGTTGGCAGGTACATGACATCGACTCCACCTGGTTTCCAGGTTTGAGCGTGTCCATTGACCAACAGAAATTATTTGGGAGATAGTAGCTAGGGTTTCCGAACCAGGTCGTCACCCTAGTCGTAGCGTGTTGTTGGGTGTCATTGGGGTCAGTTGTTTTATCTTGGGCAGTTCCCTTTGAGTGTTTATTTAATTTCAAGTTAAAGTTCATTAAATGACTTGCGTAGTTTGATTAATGATTAAACGTGTTTAGTTGCAAGCTAAAAGTGATTTAATAGCTTTTGGGAATTTTAAATGATGAATGTTTTGTCTTTTGGAGATGTTGAAAAATTAGTGTTTAGTTAATTAATTTAATTGAATTAATAAAATAATCTAATTTCGAATTAGACTTATTTTATTGATAATTTGAATTAATTGTGTGAATTAATTAAATTATCCCTTTTGAATTAAAAGTGTTAAAGATTTAATTCTTTTGTTAAATGTAAAGTGCAAAAATATTTGGATTCAATTTGGAATGAGAAAATTGTTTAAAGTTATTAAAAATTCAAATATTTCTTATGCAAAGACTTTGGGGCAAAAAGGATATTTTCTGAATTAGTTGACTTTCTTTGGAAAAGATATTTGTGTTTGAAATTGGAATTGGAATGAAATGTTGATTTAAATTTGAGTTCAATTTGAGTTAGGATTTGAATTTGAATTAAAATTAGAATTTGAATGTGAATTTGGGGAGTTTTTGGAAAAAGAAAAGCATATATTTTGTTTTAGGGTTTTCTTTCATTTCTCCATGGAATTCTTGGTTTTGAATGTTTTGGTGGAGAAGCTTGGAGGAGGCAAAAATGGTGGAGTTGAAAGGGTGCTTGAAGATCTCCATGGGTAAAGCTTGCTATTTTGGGAGGAAACACAAGGTTCCATCAATTCTTCCTCATCTCTTTTGCTCATTTGGATGATTGAAAACATAGTGATAGATTCAATGGAAACTCATAGTAAAACTCTTAAATTTGGTAAATGGTAGAGAGTGTTGGAATTGAAATCAAACATGAAGTTTAAACCAAGTTATGGAAAGAAAACCCAAGAAACTCAATGGTTAAACTAGATTTTTGTTAACCCATTTGATTATTTTTGAAATAAGTTTATTTGTTGAATTGGGTTGGGATTATTTGTGCAATTTGGATTTGAATCATGATTTGGGTATATGTATTGTGAATACAACCATATATTTTGATATATGGAAATACCCACAAAAATGCATATGCATATATTTATGCTTGTTGAAATTGTTTATATTTGGGTAAAACCCAGAAAAAAAATAAAATAAAATAAAATAAAAATGATGAACCACTGTTTTGTTTTTTGTTCTGGTTAAAAACGCAGGAAATTTTTAAAGTAATATAAAATTTTGTTTTGGGTGGTTGGGGAGGTCAACCCCCACCACAGCGCCCGTCGCCCGACCGCCCGCCCGCCGAGGGAAGGCCAGCGAGCGTGAACACCGGCCACGCCGCCGGGCGGGCTGTGTGTTTCCACACAGCCATCGCCGCCCACGGGAGGCGGGGCTGTGTGTTCCCACACAGCCACCGCCGCCCTATGGGGAAGCGGCAGCCGACACCACGACCACCCGCCGCCAGCGGAAGGCGGCTGTGTGCCTGGCAGAGCCCTTTCCAAAGGTGAAATTGAAATCCGTATGGATTCTATTTTTTTTTTATTTATTAAAATTTAAGTTTTTAATGTTTATTATTTTATATTATATTTTGTATAATATGTATAATATTTAATATTATATAATATATAAGATATAATATATTTAATATAATTTAAATTAGATGAAACTTGGTATGAGTTAAAATATATTTTATTCTTTTGTTAAAACATAAGGTTTATAGAAAAGTTTAAATTGAAAATATAAGTTGTTTGGTATATTTTTAATTAGAGGAATTTTATTGAGTTCAAAAAAAATGTAAATTATGTTAATCATGAGGTTTTTGGAAATATAATTTTATTGGAAAATTTATGTTTATGTTATTTGTTATAGTTATTCAATGAGAGTTATATTTAAAGTTATTTAAATGATTCAGTTGCAAATAAAACATAACTTTATTTGATATATTTAAATAATGTTAAATGTCAAATTAGAACCCTTAAACGACCTTGTGATTATTATGGTTGCAGAACTGAGAGTAAATGATGAACTTTTTAGTTAACTTAAATGTTTTTTTTATCAAGTGGTTTATCTTTAGCATGTGATCCTGGAACTTAGGGAGAACAGTTGTTTTAATTTTAACCAGATAGCGGCGTTATTAACATGTTTTGATTATGAATGGGGTTATGAAATTTAGAGTAAATGGTCTATTCTTTAAACATTTCAATGTCGTGAAAAGCAATGGGATCAATCGATTGGATGAATGCAAGTCATGAAATCGGTGTTTGAAAGGATTTAAGAAATCTGAACATTAGATTACCTATGTGTCTGAAATGTTTTCAATGTTAATTGCTCGCTTTCGATGTTGCGAAATGAGAGTGAATGCTTTGTGAATCTTCCTGATATGGGTTCATTTATTGTTATGAGTGGTTATTCGTGAGTTTATATGTTTGTTGGCGTTAAGTCGTATCTTGTTGATCATGTAAGTCTTCCAGCAGTGTTTTCTTGAGACGATGTTGTGTCTCTTATGTTTTGCTTTGGCCTTATTGGATTATGTGTGAGTAAGCTCAAGTGGTTACCTGGTTCTTTGAACGGGTTGTGTGACCTTGTGATTCATGGTTGAGTCAAGTTATCAGTTGTTATGTGGGCTTCTTTTTGTAGTCAACCTTGTGATAGCCTTGGGCAGTGCACATTTTGGTTTCAAGTTTTGGACATCCGTAGTGATGTGTTGTCTGTTGAGGTGTTTGGTTATTTGTGATAAATGTTAGTGCATTGTCTACCCTTGGCATGTGGTTGAGTTATGTTTTGTCGATAGGGGAGTGGCTTTCAACGAGCGCCGAACCCAAAGTGGTTC
>VDFB02266686.1:0-20614 GCA_007258455.2 Sequoia sempervirens | reverse complement strand
TGTTACATCCCGTACATTGAGACTATGAAAATTGTTATGTATTTTCAGATGCAAGTTTGTTACAAGTAACTGCCTTCATGTGTTTATGACATTGAAAACACATTAGTAGTTATTTTTCTTATCGTAACTATAATGTTAATGAATTTGTTTAATTTTGCAAGTGGATTTACTGTTCACATGAAGATGAATGAGATCATGAGATTTAATTTAATGTATATTATATAGTCGTTGTGAACGATCTAACCATAATACCTGTCAGTGGATGTAGGATGGACAACGCCAAGGTAATGTCCCCTTCTCGAACATGATCTTTTCTGTTGACCGTTGGCCTATTCTGGAGACTCGTAGGCTACTCGGGGGTGAAAATTAGGGTTTCATGTTTGGAGGTTGCTATTGCTCATGTTTTGATGATTGAACTGCGGATTCCTTCTGGGTTTTCCGTGAGCTTCGTGGTGATGTGATTTTCTTGGCATTCCAAGCACCTTCATGAATTTACTATTTTTAGTAAATTCTATTTCTGGCAGTGGTCCTGTTGGCTTCGGCACGGTTGGCTCTCATCTTCAGTCAATCCAGTTGGTTTGATCAATCTTGACCTTGGGAAGCATTTTTTGGTGAGATAATTCCAATTGATTTAAAAATGTTATATTTTAATGTTATAATACCCCCTTGGCCTAATCTCATAACTTAATGTTGTATTAAAAGGTGGTCTTTAAGGGGTGGCGCCTCATTGAGGTAATTTTATAATTATTAAGGTCAAATTGAAGCTTTAAGTTGGACGCCTATATTGAAGAGATGAATTTCATTAAAGTAAAAAATGAAGCCTTGAAGAAAGTGACGCCTTTTCTTGGAGGGAAAAGAATTAGTATTTCGTAGAAGCTCGGGAGGGGTCTTCACAAATTATAAAAAAGAACGCCTTGGGTCCCCTACTTGGGCATCCGATATCTCTTAGAGTAATGTTACGCTGTCAGAACAGGCCGATTGCTTCGAGGAACAGAATTCTCCTAGCTCATTCGACTCTCAGGTTGAGAGATACAAAACAATCTATGGAGAGATTTGTCATTGAGGATTCTCAGAGGTGAGTTTTGTATCAGGCCATTGAGTTTCGGCATTGGGAAGCCGTAGGTTAAACACACGCAATGTACTTCATTATTTGCAAATTAATCGAAAAATCTGGAGTTGGTCGAGTGTGTTGCAGATTGAAGTTTTGACTCATAACTCCTCGTGGTGATTTTTATTCGTTCTCGTAGTTTACCCATGCATTTACAGTTATGGCCTCCTTTGAGAAGTTTGGGATTTTCATGAAGTCATTATTTTATAGATAAAATCGCCTTCCTGCAGCCGCATCTATTTGTACTTGCATTGGGATTCGCGTGTATAAACACAAGAGATTGAGTCATTTTATGCTCCTCTCTACTTAGTTTCCACTGTGTTAGGAAGATATGCATTGGTTTGAGGTCTTTAGGCTGAGTATTGATTGAGTTACGAGCATTTAGGTAGGGTGCTATGTTGCTGGTTTTGCAAATTAACATGCTGGTCTGTCAGATCAGTTTTGAGAAATCTGCATTTTCTTCATGGATTGGTGTTAGGGAGTCCTAAAAGGCCTTGTGAAAGACACCTTTGTTATTGCAGCAATTTGAAGAGCATCTAATCCTTGATCTTGCAGGCATTCTATATCTCATTGTAAGCTGTACAGTAGTACTGTCAGCATTTCTCTTAATCTTGCTTTATCATGTTTTGTAATGCCTACTTTACATTCTGAAGTTGCATTGTATTTCTTTATATCTCCGCCATATGGTCGCCTCATTTCCGTACTGGATTGGGTAGCACATACTTGGTGTTGAGTTTGCTTTCAGCACTTGTAGTGTTAGAGATCCTCTGACCATATGTTCGTCCATCTTGGACACATTCTTGGTTAGAGTTACCTTTCAGCACGCATTGAGACCCTCTGACCATATGTTCGTCCATCTCGGGCACATTCTTGGTTAGAGTTACCTTCAGTTGCAATTTGTTTAAGGCACTGACAATCCTCTTGCCATATGACAACCTCTCTCTTGTTGAGATTGAGTGCGCATTCTTGGCAACGAGTTATTTGTAACTGCTGGTTTGATTGAACTCACCCTAACGGATTCTTGTTGTTGAGTTGTAAAATTGAAAAAAAATTGGCTCGGAATATTTCAGTGGTATCAGAGCCACGCATCCTGCCATCCTGTGAAACAAACCTTCTATGAGTGACAGAGAATAGAGATACTTAGCAAGGGAATACAAGAAGGCTACCAGTCAGTTTCAGTGGCATCAGGCTCCGGAAGGTCAGACAGCTTCAGAGGTATTAAGAGCAAATTGGGAATCTTCTTCGGGAGAAGAAATGGGGGATAATGAGAGGACATCGGGTGGTAACAGAGAAGATAGTGGGAAGGGAAGAGAATGATCGATAAGTCCGGGAAAGAGATTTGAAAGGAAGATGGATGCCTTAATGGATATGGTATCTCTCATGATGGGGAAAGTGGGTCAGAACCCAACTCCACAGAGCAACCTAGGACATAGAGGAGAACACAGTGCCACCAACCAGCATGATGGACATGCTGCTCAGCCTGCTTCAAACAACACATACATTTCTTCCAGGCCATTCAAACCCACCTTCTTGGCACCAGTAAACTCTCAACCTGATCCAGAAGAAAATACTTCATTTGTGGAATAGTTGAGACTCGGCCGTGCTGAGTATGATTCTCTACCTGATGAAATTAAGATAGATATGTCTTACAATGATTCTATGGATCATAAAAGGAAGAATAGAGGACAAGGAAGACATTATGAACAAAGAAAAACAACAGTACATGGAGATTTGCATCAAGCTATCAACAAGGTCATGCTTCCACATTTTGATGGGAGTGAGAACAGTTCAGCCAGAGCTTGGATACAGAAGTTAGACAACTATCTAGCTCTTAGACCCATGGCGGAAGAGGAGGCGATTAAGTTCACTACGCTACACCTAGATGGGGTGGCGCACGAGTGGTGGTACCATGGCCTAGTCACCTTGGGTCATAGGTCTATCACTACCTATGATGAGTTCACCAATAGGCTCATAGAGAGATTTGAGAAAAAAGATCCTGAAGTGCATTTTAGAGAATTGGCACAGCTTAGGCAATATGGCACAGTTGATGCCTACATAGCTGAATTTTAGAGACTTTCAGTCATGGTCACAGGAATCACTGAGAGGCGTTTGGTGATCCTATTCAATGAAGGATTGATGGAGCCACTCAAGGGTTGGATTAAAGCTTTTGATCCACCCTCCCTACAGGAGGCAATGAAGAAAGCAAGAAACATGGAATGGGCTGCTCCTAAAGCAAAGTTTCAACCCAAGCCATCTTTTCACAAAAGGGATAAAGGGAAAAGACCTCAGCATAAGGAGTTCAAACAGCATAAACCTCATGTCACAAGATTGGATCCTGAGACACTTAACGAACTCAGAAGAAAGGGGTTATGTTTTCGGTGTAGAGAAAAATGGTCCCAAGACCATATTTGCCCAAAATGAGTCAAATTTCATCAAATTGAATACTATTCAGCTGGAGAAAGTAATTCTGATTTTTCAGACCAGCAGTCTGATTTTGATGACAACAAAGTGGAAAGAGCTCCAGAAGAGTCTGAAGATGAAAAGGGAAGTGGAGGTACCTTGGCTCAACTTTCGAGCTTTCAAAAGAATGAATCCTTCAAATTTCGAGGGATGATTAAGGGGCAGCGAATAGTTGCTTTGATTGACACTGGAGCAACGCATAACTTCATTGATGAAGTTGTGGTGGCAAAGAAGGGGCTGCAAACAGAAGAGTTTGAAGGCTTCAAGGTTATGGTTGCTGATGGGTTTCACATCTCATGCACCAAGAAGATCTCAAACATGACTATGCAATTGGGAAACTATGAAGTCAAGGACAACTTCTATGTAGTCAACATTGGGGATACGGATGTTGTTCTAGGCATTCAATGGCTGCGTTCACTTGGAGAGATCTCTCTAAATCTGCAAACCATGGAGCTCAAGTTTCAATCCGATGGGAAGAAGGTAGTGCTAAGAGGAATGTCCAATGGTGGTCCTCGGATTGTGTCATTCAAGAGAATGGCAAGGCTGATTCGTCATGATCAAGCTGAGTGGGCTGTAGAATGTATGATTCTTCCTGCTAGTCCGGTTGAAACAAAGAGAGACTATCCTCCTGATATTTAGTCTTTACTCACAAAGAAGAGCAAGGTGTTTGCTGATTTACCACCTAGACCACCTTTTGAACGGGGTTCAGAGCATGTCATAGAGCTCAAGGAAGGAGCTAAACCTTATTACAACTCCATATCGGTACCCTAAGAAGCAGAAGGACGAGATTGAGAAAAACATCCAGGAACTCTTGGAGATGGGCTTCATTCGTCCAAGCAAGAGTCCCTTCACTTCAGCAATTGCTCTTGTGAAGAAGAAGGATGGTACCATCCGCATGTGTGTGGACTATCGTGCTTTGAATCAAAGCACCATAAAAAATCGATACCCCATTCCGAGGATAGATGAGCTCATTGATGAGCTACATGGAGCCAAGTTCTTTTCAAAGATCGATTTGAGATCAGGGTACTACCAGATTCAGATGAGAGGATCTGATGTTGAGAAGACAACTTTTAGATGTCACTATGGCCACTTTGAGTTTCTAGTCATGCCATTTGGGTTGACTAATGTCTCTACCCTTCCATGCCTTTGTGCTGAACGTGAGTCTCTGCAGCACTGAGGAAGTCAGGCTGATATTTTTTGATGACATCCTGATTTTCAGCAAGACATGGGAAGAACATCTCAAGCACTTGGAGGAAGTGCTTAGCATCTTAGAGTCTGAGAGCTTGTTTGCCAAAGAATCCAAATGTGAATTTGGAATGAAGGAGCTACTTTACTTTGGTCACATAATCAGTGTTGAGGGAGTGAAGGTTGATCCTGAAAAGATCAAAGCAGTTGTTGATTGGCCACCTCCTAAGAACTTGACTCATTTGAAAGGGTTCTTGGGTCTTTGTGGATTTTACAGAAGATTTGTGAAAGGCTACTCACAGAATGCTGCTCCTCTTACTGACCTCACGAAAAAGGGGGCTTTTTGTTGGTCAGAAAAGGCTCAAACTACTTTTGATAAGTTTAAGAGGATCATTAGCTCTTGTCCGGTTCTGGCTATTCCAGATTTCTCCAAGCCTTTTGAGCTACAATGTGATGCATCTAGTGAAGGAGTTGGGGCTAAAATATTGATGCAAGACAAACATCCCATTGTGTTTGAGAGCAGAAAATCCAGACAAGGAAACGCTGCCACAGGCATGTACCAGCTGTTCGTAGACAAAGATTTATGGGAAGCAAGTCGGTGGTCAAGACCGATCACAATAGCCCTGGGCACTCATGCACGGCGTAATTTGGAACGAGAGGCAACAAAGGGGTGGTATAAGCTTCGTTACTTATTTTGACATTGAGTAGCGTCAAGGAAAACAACATTGCCGAGTTCATCTAGGAGACTCCATTTGAGCTCATATTGTGTGAACTTACTGCTGATTGAAGGACATGTTGCTTCGCCATTATGCTAAAAATCAGTTGCAACTCAGTATCATTGAAAATTTTCATGACGAAGCAAAAGGCGTGTTAGCTATAATATTACACTATACAGTGAATCTTTCAGTGGCTAATTCTAAGCTCAAAAAGAAGATTTTGTTGACATTTCATGACATTCCACTTGCTGGTCATCAAGGGTTCTTCAAGACATATAGGCAGATCCGGGAAAGATTTTCTTGGAAAGGGCTGAAAGGGGAAGTTCAACGCTACATTCAGGAGTGCCCCACTTGTCAAATGAACAAGAATGAGCGTACTCTACCTGCTGGTCTGTTGCAACCTCTCCCTATTCTAAAATAAAAAAATGGGAAGCATATCATGATCTCTCATCACTGGTTTACCCAAGGTCCAGCGGGAAGAACCAGATTCATGCCAGTGGGATAGGATCTAACCAAATTTGCTCACTTCTTCGCCATTACCAGCTCTTTTTCAGCAGCCCAAGTTGCAGATCTGTTTTTTCATGAGGTGTTTAGGTTACATGGGCTGCCAAAAAACATTGTGAGTGATAGGGACAGCAAGTTCCTAAGCACTTTTTGGCAAGAGGTCTTCAGAATGAGTGGTACTGTGCTTACTCCAAGCACTAGTTATCACCCCCAAACAGATGGACAAACGGAAATAGTGAACAAGTGGTCGGAAGGCTATTTGAGAAACTATGTTTCCGAGCAGCAAAGAGCATGGGTGTGAAATGGCTCACACATAGGCTTAGCATTATTATAATTCTTCTTTCACATGTCAATAAGGATGTCACCAGCGGCTCTTTACCGGTTATGGGAGGCCCTAGCTTTGCTGGATTTGCTGTTTGCGATAAAGTTCCCTCAAGCCAAGGATTTGCTTGCAGGCAGTAGTCGATATCTTGAACTGAAGAACAACCTTCCGGATTGCACGCGTAATTAGCAAGATGTACGCTGATCAGCGGCGTATTGAGCGCTCTTTTGAGGTTGGAGATATGGTTTATCTTCGACTGCAACCTTACAGACAGTCTTCTCTCAAGAAGAGTGGAGCTGAGAAGCTCAAACCTCGCTTCTATGGGCCGTTCAAAGTTATTAGAAAAGTGGGAGCAATCGCTTATGAGTTGGAGCTACCTTTGAGTAGCAAAGTGCACAATGTCTTCCATGTGTCTCGCCTCAAGAAGGCACTTGGACACAATGTTATTGCTTCATCACAGTTGCCACCTTTGGATGAAGAAGGACAGTTAGTTTTGATTCCAAAAGAGATCCTTGATTCTAGAGAGCATTCTTTGAGAAAAAGAACAATCAGAGAGTATTTGGTGAAGTGGAAGAACTTGCCTATGGAGGATGCGACTTGGGAGAATGACAAGATTCTGCAGCATCCAGGCTTGCGATTGCTTGAGGACAAGCAATCTTGGGGAGGGCGGACTGTAATGTCCCCTTCTCGAACATGATCTTTTCTCTCAAGGACTGCCTATTCCCGCTGGAGACCAGAGGCTGCCTGGGTGAAAATTAGGGTTTCAAGGTTTCAAAGCCAGGCCGTCATGTTTTAAGTAGATCTAACCCATGGATTCCTCCTGGTTTTCCCGTGAGCTCGCCAGGTGATGTGATTCTCTTTGGCATTCTCTCGAAAGCACCTCTTCAGAATTTTACCATTTTTATAGCCTTCAGCAAAGTATCCCTCATGGCTCGCATGGTTGGTTCTCATCTTCAACAATCCAGCTTGGTTTGATCAATCTCGACCTTGGGAAGCATTTTTTGGTGAGATAATTCCAGTTGATTTAAAAATGTTATATTTTAATGTTATAATACCCCCTTGGCCTAATCTCATAACTTAATGTTGTATTAAAAGGTGGTCTTTAAGGGGTGGCGCCTCATTGAGGTAATTTTATAATTATTAAGGTCAAATTGAAGCTTTAAGTTGGACACCTATATTGAAGAGATGAATTTCATTAAAGTAAAAAATGAAGCCTTGAAGAAAATGACGCCTTTTCTTGGAGGGAAAAGAATTAGGGTTTCTAGAAGCTTTTGGAGGGGTCTTCACAAATTATAAAAGAACGTCTTGGGTCTTCATTTGGGCATCTGATATCTTGAGTAATGTTATGCTGCCGAAATGGTGCTGGATTGCTTCGAGGAATGAATGCCTCCTAGCCTTGGCTCGACTTCGTGCTTGAGAGATAGCACCTAGTGGAGAGGTTTGCTTATTGAGTGGATTCTGTAGTGAGTTTTGCATTGTAGCCATTGAGTTTTGCATTGTAGTTGTGGTGTTAAACAGTTGTATTTCAGTTATTTGCAAATTAATCGAAAATCTGGAGTTGCTGGAGTGTGTTGCAGATTGAAGTTTTGTCTCATAACTCCCTGTGTGATTTTATTCTAGTTTTGGGTAGTTTACCCATGCATTTGCTAGTTAAGGGCACCCCTTTTTGAGAAGTTTGGGAATTTTTTATGAAGTCATTATTTTTATAGAGCAAAATCGCCCTTCCCTTGCAGCCGTACCATTCTGTACTTGCATTGGGATTCGTGCAAAAATAAACACAGCAGATTGGAGTCATTTTATGGTTCTCACTTGGGCGCCATCAGGTTAGGAAGATAATGCATTTGGTTTGAGGTCTTTAGGCTGAGTATTGATTGAGTTACGAGCATTTAGGTAGGGTGCTATGTTGCTGGTTTTGCAAATTAACATGCTGGTCTGTCAGATCAGTTTTGAGAAATCTGCATTTTCTTCATGGATTGGTGTTAGGGAGTCCTAAAAGGCCTTGTGAAAGACACCTTTGTTATTGCAGCAATTTGAAGAGCATCTAATCCTTGATCTTGCAGGCATTCTATATCTCATTGTAAGCTGTACAGTAGTACTGTCAGCATTTCTCTTAATCTTGCTTTATCATGTTTTGTAATGCCTACTTTACATTCTGAAGTTGCATTGTATTTCTTTATATCTCCGCCATATGGTCGCCTCATTTCCGTACTAGATTGGGTAGCACATACTTGGTGTCGATTTTGCTTTCAGCACTTGTAGTGGTAGAGATCCTCTGACCATATGTTCGGCCCATCTTTGGACACATATTCTGGTTAGAGTTACCTTTTCAGCACGACAGACCTCCGCCCATATGGCCCGCCCATCTCTCACACATTATCTTGCTAGAGCTACCTCTGCTGGGCTGTAATTTGTTTACAGCACCGATAACCTTCGCTATATGACAACCCTCCTTTGTTGAGATTGAGTGCGCATTCTTGGCAACGAGTTATTTGTAACTGCTGGTTTGATTGAACTCACCCTAACGGATTCTTGTTGTTGAGTTGTAAAATTGAAAAAAAATTGGCTCGGAATATTTCAGTCGACGGAAAAGGAGATGTCATCAGGGAGAGGTTATGATAACAAGGATCAATTTTATTGTCTACCTTGAGTCGGTGTACAACAAATATCTAAGTTGTAACTTGGCCATAAGCAATTCAAAATAATTAATTATTCTCTAAGTCCATTTATATACATATATATTTATCTTTAATAATTATAAAGGGAGTCTTTAGTTAATTAATAAATGAAATTTTATTGGCGTCGGGTCTTTGAGACGGGCTTCTGGAACCTCGTCACTTGTGTGGAGAAATGCCCAAGAATGGGTAGATGAAAGGATTCTTGGAACCGTTTGGGAAACTCAAAACTCCTTAAGGAAAATCTAACCTTCATTCTTCATTTTTTTCCCATTTTCGTCATCTTGGGCTCTCATACTTTCTCTCTCTGTGTGGGTCAAGCTAATATTTTGGTGGCTTAAAGACTTTTGGTTGCCTTTGTGATTTAATTCCAAAAATTCCGTCTTTCACTGTCCTCACCATGCAATCTTCTTTCTTACAACTGAACGTCTCTTTTCCCCTATATTTCTTTTGGCTGGCTCAAGCTCTTTCTAAACTCCGTTTCCTTCTTCACTGTTGGTATCTTGGGAATTTAAAAATCATCTGGGTAAAGTTTTGTGGAAGTGGTAGTTTGGAGTCTGGAGGCTATGTTTTTCATCCTCAAACCTGTTAGTGGCGTCGTTACTTGTCTCTGTCCGTGATTCTCTTGCTTGGCTGGAGCGTTGGTTCTTGGCTTTCGAAGTTATAGAGGAAGAATAGTAAAAATCAAGTTCGATTATAATCTTCAGGCAAGTAATGAGTAATATTTTCCATTGTAATTTTATTGATGAGCAAATTCTACACATTTTTTGGGTTGCCATTTTCTTTCAATTATTGTTTCCTTGCTGGTAAACGATTATAAATCAATGAAAGACAGAATAATTCGAAATATTGTTTTACTCTTCACCGATATATATACCTAATGGAATGGACGTTTTCTGAGTTAATAATCATACTAATTTTTCCTCCTGTTGGGGTTTGTCGATTGTTACCAGTTTAATGTGAACAAACACTTTCCTTGTTCAGTCTGGATAGTGTCGACCTTAAGTCATTTTTTTTGCTATCTTTTATATTTTATTCATCCTCAGTCATTTGTGGTTTGAATTGTATACTTGATGGGGGAACTGAAATGATTGTGGAACTCTTAATCTTTACCTTGTTGAGATCGGACCTTGTTTTTGTAAAAGGGTATTCTGCTGGGTCATGACCTGAATATCTCTCAATTATGAAACCTGGGAAGATGTTTTATTTTTTTCATCAAACTTTGTCTAATCAGCAACCCGAACCTTAAACCAGTCTTATTCTTTTGTTGTATGGAATTTCCCTGAACTTAAACATATAAGAGTATTTATTGAGAGCTTGTCTACCCTTATTTCAATACATTCTTTCTTTCAATGGTTAGGATATAACCTGAAACATATGAAAAGAGAACCAAATTGACATCTAGACAATAAAACTTTGAGACAATGTAATCATGTCGAGCAAGGGTGAGAGTGCTGACGGCACAGGAGTGCCAGTTTAATTAAAGAAATCCTTGGCCAAGGTACGATGCTAGATTCAACATCTGTCAGCTATCAAGTACCAGATATACCACTGATCAGAGTGACCTTTCTAGTTGGGAGGTACCCTTAGTAAGGTCGATCAGAAGGTATAGGTCCTTGACATTAAGCTCAGAGGTATGAAGATGATAAAAGAAAGATCCTTGTTAACTACCCTCGCGAAGGGACAAGTTCCTTCAGTTGAAGGAACACGGGAGACCAGTAGGTCTTCCGTTGGGCAGTAAAGCCCCTGATGATACCTTCTTTTCCCTTGAAGACTAAGTCAAGATCAAGTGTTTCAGCTTCTTAACTGTAAACTCTTGAAACCCTATTCTCTCTCTTAAAGCTTTTGCAATGATTACTTAGTGTAGAATGATTAGTTGTAATTTTATTTTGGAATAAATGAAAAGTTAGTTAAGCTCGTTACATTTCTGATATTGGAATTCAGTGAATGCTCTTTCCAGTTAATTCCGTTGGTCATTTCTTTTCAGCTGAATTGAAGTTTAAGAATAGTTGAAAATTGAATGATATATAAATTACTTTATTTTGAAGTTCTTACCGTTTAAATGAAAAGTAGAAACCCTAGTTTAACAGTTATTTAGTTATTGTTCTTCTGTGAATCAGTTGGTGGAAACAATAGTTGTTTCAACTCAGCTGAAACCGAAAACTTAGATGCTAGTTGAAATTTAAATTGATTCAGTTGAAACCAATTTGGAAATTCTTAAAAGAAAACAAGTTAGTTATTTTCAGCAGAAAATTGGTAGTTAATTTTAGAAGATGAGATTGAGTTGTTACAATTTACACCTTTCAAGGCGTCCAATTTGAATATGGGCTTCACTTGATGCATGTCTGTGTCGAGTGTTTTCAAAAATTCGTGAAGTAGGACCATTTTGGTCTTGATTTCAACTTGAGAGTATTGTATTCTAAAAAACTTGACTGTTGACTGTAAACATGGATATGTTCAGACAACTTTTTTTGCAACTGCTAAAAATAGCTTGCCGAGGGATAATTTTTATGAAAAAATATGAGACGTGGGTTTCACTTAGAATAATTTTCTAAATAGACCCAAAATGTCAGAAATCCCAAGAAATCACTTTTCCTCGTATATGTAAGAGCCCTTCGGGGCAGAGGTTTCAGAGGCAGCAAAGGCTTATTTTTCTCGGAAAAATCTAACACATGGGTATTGTTGGCACTTCAAAGCTGAACAAACCTAGTTTGTTTGATTTTTGAAATTGTGACTTTTTCCAGAAACCCTAAAAATTAGAGGTAGCAAGGCAACTTTTTCTGGTAAAATCTGGCACGTGGGTTTTGCTGAATATGCTATGTTGATCATACCTAGAAAACTAGATCTATGAAAAACCTCTGTTTACTTGGACATGCAAGAAGATCTAAGACAAGAATAAAAGAAAAAGAGGGGAAGAAGTTTGGAAGTTATAAACTGCCTTTCTAATCCTTCAAGAAAATCATGCCTGGAGATGCAAACTCTGATATACTGTCACTTTGTGCAACTAATTCTTTGAAAATATGAAGAACGCCGAGAAAGCCCTTTGTTAGATCTTCAAATGATGTTTGGAGAGAAAAATATTCGTTCTTGAGCTCTAACCTACAAAGAGAGATAATGAAGAATGGACACCTAAGCTTGATACATATTGATTTGGAGTTGCAAGCATCAATTAGGCGCCAACATGCTGATTGAGGAGTCAATCTGACTGATTAGGAGTTCACTGGAGAAAATTCCACCAATTTGGGGACATTTTAGACATGAAAAGGCTTCTAAAATATCTCAACTTCAGTCAACTGGGCCTACTTTGACTTTAGGCATCCAAGTTGAGGATTTGAAAAATTTTCATTCTTTTTTTGTGAAGAAGTGCCTCAGTTCGATCCTTGATTCTGGTTGCTCGGTTGATCTTGAAGTGTTGTTGACAGATCCATTGTTGAGTTGAATCAACTCTGATGAAGTGTGCTCGGAAGCTGAAAAGCTAAAAACCTGAATCTGATGCCTCAAAATCTTGGGCGCCTTTTCCCAAAAGGGTGCTTTTTTTATCAGACT
The DNA here is from genome assembly GCA_007258455.2 of Sequoia sempervirens. Lineage (NCBI taxonomy): Eukaryota > Viridiplantae > Streptophyta > Pinopsida > Cupressales > Cupressaceae > Sequoia > Sequoia sempervirens. The sequence goes on along the minus strand of VDFB02266686.1, from coordinate 8,101 downwards.
TAATCATTTTTATCGCTTATTTTGACCTTCGCTGCCTTTTGATCGATTCCTATGATCGGGATGATATGATTCCATTAACAGTTTGATGGGAATGTGGTAATTGGTTCAAGATTAGAAAGATTTGATCGTCTTTGCAGGCTACAAGGCTGTCATGAAAGTTGGTTTAGAGACCCCAAAATTTTGGGCGCCCTTGGCCTGTAGGGGCGCCTTTGACCTCTTGTGTTGAAATTTTTATCTTGCAACCTTTCACGAACAACCTTAGTTTGATCCTTGTCGTCAAATGTTTGATTTATCTATTGGAACCTCAAGGACGGTATGAAATACTTCGAATGTAAGACTACTCCTCAGTTACAAATCGTTTTCCCTTGTGAAATTTCCCAACAATCGCCTTCTCGGCATCCAAATGCTTTCTGCCACCTTGTTTTCAGAATGCTGACGTTATGGGTAATCGATTATCGTGGTTAAGGATGTCGGTGATGCCTTGTAGAAAGCAGCTGCTAAAACCTTCATTTGGTTGCCTAGAATGATGGGCGCCCCTGGTTAGCAGGGGCCCTTTTCCTTTGATGTTCATTGATTTACCCTCCATTTCACGTGCTCGGATGATCAATAGCTGTCGTCGTTTGATGTGTATTGTAGACTGGTGAACAAGTTCGTTGTAAAGCTGGCCTGATGCTAGGGAGATCACTTGGAGATAAGCTTGCTCAAAAATTGACATTTGGATAGTCTCATTCTTGGGCGCCCCTGATCAGCACGGGCTCTTTTTTATGTTTTGACTGCTATCTTTGATGCTATTTGCTTTCAGCATCTTTTGTCTTCGCCTCTGTTGTCAGTGATCGATGAATTAGGTGAACTTGCTTGATGATGCGTTGGAAAGCTAGCAAAATTACGAAGGAGATGACTATCTTGGCAAGACTTGATGATTGCCTTTGACCTCTTGAACTTATGGGCGCCTCTGGTCAGAAGGGGCTCTTTTGACTGTAGCTTCATCATTTCCTTTAAGATCTTCACCTCTTCGCGCTTCGCATTTACTGTTGTAGCTCGACTAACTTGATCTCCGTTGTCGACAACGCAGACGCGTTCACTATAGCAATTGCTTTCACCATGCTGCATGTACGGGTGCTTGAAAATTTCACCAAGACATTGACTACGTAGCAACTTTTTGGTAGCAAGGCGTGCATCTTCTAGACTTAGAAAATTTTCAGCATTTTCGACCTTTGAAAATCCCCTCCGTCATGAAGCACCTTTTCGAACATTTTCCGCCATGGATTCTTTGTTGAAGCTTTTGAGGCTTAGATTTTGAAACCTGTACTGACCATCTGCCATTAATGGCTGCAGAGGTCCTAGCTTTTCTCTTGAAAAATGAAAATAGACCCACCAGAGTAAAACAAGTTTTTTGGTGATTTTGACTTGACCAGTGTGATCGTGAAGCCAATTTATCCTATCAAAATCATTTTCAACTAATTTTGGAAAGGTCCTATTTTTAGGGGTTTTCCTAAAAACAGGGGTTTGAAACCCTAATTTGCAAATTTTCAGAATTTTGCAAGTGTCTTCCTTGACATAAACCCACAAAAGCCTATGTTTTGTTTGACCTAAAACAGATTTTTGACAACAATTTTGCATGATTTAGCTCATTTTTAGCAAAATGCCTTATTGAAGCAAAAATTTATTATGGGTACAACACTATGCAAATTTTAAATGACTTGGCTAGAGGACAACAACAATTGGTTTAGTAGATCACTCAGATGATACAAAACAATAATGGAAACAATAGAAACAATGGCAATAATGAAAACAATGTGTTGGCGTAACAACGAACACCTTTGGAGTATAAGTTGGTACGGACAGCTATGCACACTACGCAATGAGTGCTCTTCAAATTAGGAGGGGAAGCTCCCTCATTGTGCTTAACAAAAATGCTTGTAAAGGGAAAAGTAATCTAAACTATCTCCTGTCTTTTTGTCTCAGTTGTAGAGGTACAAGGCTTTTACGAAAACTCTATACGTTGCAGCTAAGTATTTTCTGGTTTCGCAGATCACTAACTACAACTAGGCTAATTGCTTAAATCTATCCAGTTTCCTCAAGAAAACAGAGCATGAGGAAATGGAGCAAGGTTTGATTATCTGACGATAAACAAGTATAGATTCTCAACTTGAAGGAAGGTGGCACATCTATCAGCTCAATCTAAACAAGTTTATTGAAAACAACATCACACGATAAACTGAATACGGATTCTCAACTTGAAGGCAAGGTGGCACAACTATCAGCTCAATCCAAACAAGTTTATTGTTCACAACAACACACGATAACCAAGTGCAGATTCTCTACTTGAAGGCAAGGTGGCACAACTATCATCTCAATCTGAACAAGTTTATTGGACACAAAACAGATTTATCTAAGGAAAGAATTCACCATTATAATTGCATGAAACCCTATGTGGCATAACAATTCATCATAATAGTAAAAACGCATGAACAGATACGTAAAGAGCAATATTGAGGGCAAGGTAGGCACAGCATATATTTCTCTCTCGTGCAAAAGTTCTTGAACATATACAATAATAGCGATACTATAGGCAAGGTAGGCACAGCATGTATGCTATCACGCAAAAGTTAATTACAAATGAGCAAAAGCTCTTATTTATAGACATCAAAAGGTGTAGGGAACCCTAAAATCACCTTGAGTCAACTACACTGTATGTAGATGATATAAACTCTAATAAAGTGGTAAACTATACAAGCACTGGAAACTACCATATAACCATATCTAACACCAAAGGACAAGTATGTAATGCTCTATGAAAGTAAAGCACCGGACACTTTCTTCTTTCAAGCAATTGGAAACTCTAACACCTACCCCTCCTCGTAGCAATTCCTAGCAGATAGTAATTTTGGTGAATGCCAGTGAACTTGGCATTGAAAACAGCACCGCCGCCAAGGACATCATCATCATCATCATCACTTCAAACTCCTTGAAACTCAACTCAACGAACCGGTAGATCACCAAGTCATTCTACAACACCTTTAATCAAATTCAATAATCACTGTTTTTAAAATTTTGACGCTGTCAAAACAATAATCTGCCTCTTCAATTCTCATACTCTCCTTGATTGTAGTGTACGTATTCTCTCATCTTCACCGCTTTTGAAACGGGAAATCAATCAAATGAGATCCAAATATACCAACTTCCATCAAGATACTGCAACAAGCTTCAAACCAACAGCAAAATGATCACACAGAGTATCATCTTTCTAAGATAATGGCACAGTATCTGAGTGACTTTGGCGGCTCCATAAATGGAGTGATCTCTGTTCCTTTTGCAGCTTAACGCTTCATTGTCAGCTGCTTTGATGAAAACCTAAATTAAGACCGATTTGGTCTTGAATTCAGTCTAGTTGAACCGCCTTCTGAAAAACTTTCCTGTTGACTGTGAACACGGCTATGTTTTGACAACTTTCTCTAGAAAGCTAAAATGGCTCCTAGTGAGGCTAAAAATACCTTGTCGGAGGATAATTTTCACCAAAAATTCTGAGACATTGGTTTTGTTCGGAAAATGATTCTAAGACAACCCACAACATCAGAATTGCAAAAAAATGTCGTTTAGCTTGACATGCAAAGATTCTTCAATCGAGAATTGCTAGGGTTTTTAGAGCTTCCTGGGGCAATTTTTCTTGAGAAAATCTGGAACATGGGTTTTGTGCACAACGGAATTTTGAACAAACCCAGATGATGCAATTTTCAAAAAGATGTGATTTTGGCCCAATACGTTAAATCTTCTAAAAAGCACGTATTTTGTGAATGAAGTTGTCATGGATAACTTTCTTTAAAAATCTAAGACGTGGGTTTCGCTGCAAATACTGAAGTATGCGAACCCAGATGACCAAATTCTGAAAATATGTTGAATTTCTTTGACATGCAAAGAAAGTACCTAAGATGAGAAATAGAAGAAATAAGACAGAAGATAGAAGGTTTTGTTTGTTCTGCTTCTATAGAATTTGCCTATCTCTGACTTGGATTTGATGTAACCTGCATGCAAATTGAAAACAAAGTCTGGAATCGCCTTCCTCTGAGCAATCTGAATCCGTTGCTATGAAGAATGCTAAATTCTGACACCTGTAGCACCTTTAAATTGCTGCTCACTCAAGAAGAATGTATATTTCTTAGCTTGTGATGAAGAAATAATGGACGCCTTTTGTCTTTAAATAAATAAAATTCATTTAAAATTCGTCCATCTTCTCAAACTCAAAGCGCACCTCTTAATTTGGTAGTTAACTGAGCCTCAAATTAGGGCGCATGCTTAACTAAGCCTTCAAAATGAATGCCGAGAATGTGATTGGCTGTGAACTGAAGCTTAAATGCATGAAAATGATGCTTTAATAGAGCGCCACTTTTAACTTTAGTTGAACTGCCCATGCAAATCAGTTAAACTTGTGCATGCAAGTCAGTTAAGTGCACATGCAAAACAGTTAACTTCACATGCAAATTAGAACTTAACATCCTTTTCAGTTAACTGAACATGCAAATGCATGCACACTGTAGATGAACTGAACTTCTAAAAATAGTAACTCAAAATGAACTTCAATATCTTCTGCATGCAACCCAGAAATCGTTCAATTGAACTGAAGTCAGAAACCCTAATTAGGGCGCACCAGTCAACTTGTTTTGAAAAGTCAACTTTGACCCTTAAGGTGTTTTTCCAGACTTAGCCAATTTTGATGAAAATTTGGATTGTAACCTTCGCTGGAGCCTCTGTTTGAGCACTGATTCCGGATGACTGACAAGCCCGATTGACTGGCTGACGAGTGCATTGTAGAGTAGAACAAAAACTGATCAAAACACTCCTTGAGACTGCAGACCATAAAACTAAGATCTGAAGGCTCAAAAATCCAAGCGCCCTTTTCAAAAGCTGCTCTTTTTCTCAGACAGTCAAATTTCTCCATCTTCATCTCATACGAAGGGAAAAATGAATCCTCTATAACTTTTGATTGACAAGGTTTCAGGACTGGATAACTGGATCACTGTGAAGCTAACCTCATTCCACACAACAATTCAAAGACAACATTTATTCAAATTCCAACATCTGAGGGTTGAAAAACAAGGGCGCCCTTTTCAAAAGGTGCTCTTTTCATCCCAGAGATAGCCATTTTCTCAACATTTTCATCTTACGAAGGTAAACCAGATTCCCTCGTATCTCACATTCAACAAACTTTCAGAACTGACGAATTGGTGCAACGTGAAGCTGAAACCATTCCGCAAAACAATTGCAAAGGAACATTCCCCAAGAAAACATCATCTGAGAGGTGAAAAAGGAGGGCGCCTTTTTCAAAAGGTGCTCTTTTTTCTCCAAAGATAGCCATTTCTGGAACTGACCAAAATATCACTGAAACTTTGATTGCAGGCTGACAGGTTATCTTCTGATCTGACGGAGACAGGCAATGGATAGCTGGACGTAACACGAACAAGCTGAATATCTAAGATCACCAAAAAGAAGGCATTAAAGGCCTCAAAAGCTCAAGCGCCTTTTTGAAAATGTGCTCTTTTGCTTTTTCCTTAATATTTTGACCAAGAATTGACCCCATGTTTGACCTCTGGCTCAGGCATTTCGGCAACACAGATTCACCCACTGATAGATGCGTTGCGAAGCCTGAACAAATGTGAGACAAACATCTTGGGTGGCATTTAGTCAAAAACCTTCATTTGACACCTCAAAAAGATGGGCGCCTTTCTCAAAAGCTGCTCTTTTTTCCAGTGTTAGCCAATTTTGTCGTTCCTTTTGTTTTGCGCTATATCTTCCGTAACTCGCACGAAACAGGTCCGTTTGATAAGCTTAATAGCCCGTTGCGAAGCTAGCGTGTTACCAAACAAATGTCTGCTGGAGGTGACAAACCCTAAAAATAGGATTTGAGCCCCTAAAAGATAGGGCACCTTTTTGAAAATGTGCTCCCCTCTCCAGAGATAGAAAATTTTGATGATTTTCCTTCAAATTTTCACTTTTCTTGAATTTCTTCAGTAACAAACTGACATGAAACTGACACAAGCTCCATATTTAAAAAGCCCAAAAATGACCTTCTGACATCACTTTAACAAGATTAAGACTAAATTAAGCAAAATGCCTTAGTGAAGCAAAAAATTTGGTTTGGGTACAACACAATGGCAACCTTGGAGAGGCAAGTAGCAATAATATCCCAACCAACAATAACTGAAAAGCAGCTAGTAGAACAACACATAGACCTCTAATGCCTAATTTCTTAGAAGCACCGCTAAGAGGACAAGCAGGACAGCAGGGAGGTGGTGAAGGTTTTGCAAACTATTCGAGGGAATACCAATCATTAGGTGATGAATTTCATGCAGCCACGTCCTTAGCAGATTTTTGCTAGGTGAAGTACAAGAATAGGCCCAAAGGAGATAGGGGACAAGGACCTATCCAGGAGTTGCAGCGTAGAGTGGGCAGGTTTACCATTCCCAGTTATGATGGTTCCAACAAGTGTACTGCATGTTCGTGAATGCAGAAATTAGACACATATTTTCAAGGGAGAGAAATTGCTTGAAAACCCACAACTACACATTCAACAACTTAGGAGCCACATTAAATAAAAATATCTTTGATTTGTTGGTATTCATAAATTGACTTGAAACATGTCTAGACATCCAAAATATATTTAAAGACATGTTTTTGACATAGAAGCTTCCTCAAAGAGAGTAGTTTCATTAACAAATTGGAGATGGTCACAATGCTAAGCTATACATCTATCCAAGGATTCCACCATAATGATAAACAAAGAAGGGGAAGGGGGTCCCCTTGCCTTATACCCTTCAAGTGGCTAAAGAAACCCAAAGGACACCCATTAAGAAAAATAAAAAGCCACACATCTGATGTCACATTAAGAGCCCAACCAATCCTTTTTGCATCAAAACCAAAGGAGGCAAGGGCTGCTTTAAGAAATGACCAGCTAACCTTGCCAAAGGCCTTAGCTATAGCCAAGTTGACCTCCATACCTTATAACTTACTAATACAAAGTGAGTGTGTAGAATCATGGGTTAAAAGAATACTACCCAACAACAAAGGCCCCTTGCTCAAGGGAGATAATTTTAGGGAGAATAAGCTTAAGTCTTTTATCAATAGCCTTAGAGATCACTTCACTAACCATGTTATAAAGTGCAATAAGGCGAAACTCCAAGAATAAGGCTGGATTAGCTTTCTTCAGAATGAGAGCAAGGAGTGTGCATAAAGTGCATTTGAAAAATTTCAACACTCTCCTAAATAACCTTGATTAATTAACAACATAAAGCAACTCTTTTCCAATCAAATCCCAAATTGTCTAGAAGAAAACATGAAACTCATTTGGGACAAGGGTCTGATCACCTTTTAGATGAAAAAGAACACTTCAAACCTCATCCATGGAGAAGGGCTCCATAAGCATAAGGTTTTGGAGCTCATCTGCCAACTATGGGATATATATTGCAAGAGGGGGACAAAGGAGTCACTATTAGATTATTTTGAGGCCAAGAAGAGGTTCCTAAATAAGCAATTTGCCTTAGAAGTAATCTCCTTGGGAGCGGTCAAACTAACACCAGAGCTAGAGAATATGGAAGAGATATGGAAGAGATATGGTTAGCATTTCTTCTAGTAAGTCACAAATTGAGAATACTTAGTGTTGTGATCCCCCTCCAATATCCAATGGTCATAAGATTGTTAATGCCAAAACAATTCTTCATGGATCAAGACCTTCTCCAGCTGGAAATGCAACAAAGCTTCTTCCCCCAAAAGTTCATCTGTGATACCAAACAATTGGGTATCCATGCTTACTTTTGGGAGATGTGAGACCAAATGATTAGATATCCAAACCTTGAGGCATTCCTTAACATACCTCAACCTTTGGGAGGTGTGATGCTTCAGAAAGACATAGGACACAGGAACTGAATTCCCCCAATTTTTCATCACAATGGTCAGGTCTTTATGGTGCAACCACATAATCTCAAATTTAAATGGGCATCTAGGAGGGGGTGATTAAACAATACTTCTAGCAGAATAGGTGAGTGATTGAAACCAGCCACCGAGATAATAGAAGAGACCAATAACCAAGAGTTGGTCATCCATTCCACTG